>JABUQX010021646.1:0-47991 GCA_015478945.1 Trachelipus rathkii
TTAGTTTGCTAAAATAATACGAATCATAACTAAAAATAATTCGTCAATATATATTTTTCGAGTTCGATTTTCACGGGAACTGCGCAAAATTAAAAATCAACGTCAAACTTAATCGTCATTAGTCAAACAGAAACATAAAAATGCTATGTACAAATTTACGCATTATAATATTAATTAGAAATATTATATCATAATATGTAATATGTAGTATATTTAGTACTATACTGTACTATATATACTGAGTATATATAATATGGATATATATATGATATCTATACGTAATATATATAGTTATATGTGATATATACATATACTTACATATAGAAGGTTAGTTAATATAAGATATAAATCAAAAAAATATAATTTATATAAGTATAGTAATATAAGTATAATATAATAATAATAGTATTATACATATAATTATATATATGATATATATATAATATAATATATCATATATATACTTTATAATTAACATATGATCCATTTATATAGAAATATACGTAGTATATATATATATGTATATTAGTATAATATATATATGTATCATATAAATATATATGTATACTATATTAATAATATAATATTATATAAGTATCATATACTGACATAAGTTATAGTTAATTTGATATATATAATTAATGTATAATATATTAGTATATATATATTAATAAAATATTAATTAATTATATAATATATAGGATAGTGTGATCTTTTATTACTGATGTGATTAAATATATCATTATTTCCCACTATTCATCTGGTTGAGGGAGGTATAAAGTGGGGTTGTCTATGCGTAAACATATTATGTTATATTAATTATTAGATTATATTGTTTTATATTCATACTATCAATATTAATACAATATATGAAAATCGGATATATCCTATCGTTAATAATATATATATAAGTATCTAATTTTGATAAAAAATAAATATGTATAATTAAAAAACATTATCTATCTATATAATATTCATCATCAGCTTTCGTTTACGATAATAGACCTGCTGTTCATTAATTTTAATTAAGCTCAGCGATCTAAAGGGGAATTATATATGTATGATATATATTATATACTCAGCATCAAAAAAGTACTGATATATAGATATTTTTAATAGATGTTAATAGCAAGCAGTATAAGTTAATATTATAAGTTTATAACTAATATATATTATAAATGTATATATTCATATTACATATGTTGTATATAATTATTATAGTATACTATAGTAATACATCGAATAAAATATATATAGTGATTATATAATTCATAAATATATATAATATCATATAATATATTATATAATATATATATATGTATATATAGTATATATGAATAATATATTATAGCAATAAAGAAGATAAATTGGTAACGGCATTTATGAGTTATCTTTCTGATAACTCGATTTCATCGATATAATATCATGAGAAATATCATATAAAGGTATATAGCTGATACCGGACTATCTAATTACGACAATTACGATATATATAAAAGGTATAAATATATAAAGTATTAATATATATCATATATAAGAAGATTAATTTATTAATAGTATAATATAATTTATGATATACTATAATATAATATGATTTAATATATATATATATTATATAATAGTTTATATCAAATAATATTCTTAATATATATATAGTATTAGTATATATATATATTATTAAATAATTTGATATTATAATCTAATATATTAAATATATATGCACTCTAATATATATATAATAATATATACATATTAATATGATAGTTATATATATATATATAGTTATATTAATAATATTATTATTTCAAGTATACCTATCTAGAATCAGTCCACAATAATTATCTCAAAACTACTAACAGCTACCGGGAAATAATAAGGAAAGTATACCTATGCTGAATAATGTACTTGGTAACACTCATAGTAGTATAGTGTTAGTATATATATATATTCGGCGCGGTTTTTGGAGTGGAGTAGGCGCCACAAAAGGTAAAGAAGTGAGAAAATTAAAAGTTGTTCAATAATAGTTAAGAGTAAATAATTTCGAGAATAATGTAAACGTCATATTTTAAGATGAGCAATCTGTAGATAATACAGATTACTCGACTGCTTTTCATTATAATTGTTAGTATAGAGACTCTAATCTAGTGAAAATGTTTGGTTGGTTGAGTTTGTGTACTTTTTAAAGGACTAGAAGAATCCGCCAAAGTACCATAGAAGGTAGGACCGACGTAACCGATGGGCCTAAGTAGTGGGCGTCTCTATAGGATCTATACGAGGTAACTTATACCGAGTGCAGGTTGAGAGAGAGCATTTATCACTGTCCACGCTCTGGTTTCATTGAGGGAAGGAGTCTTGCTGCTGAGGAAATCCTCTCTCCGGATTTTTGTGACCTTGACTTATGAGAGTCATGTAAAATTACGCAGGGGTGTTCGTCCTCCGAACAAACAACTCGGCGTATGTCGATGAGAGCATTGGAAGAATACGACCCCTTACTCTATTGTGTTGCCTTCTTTTTCGTCAGGAATCTCGACTTTCCTCGCCTACCGAACAATATGCCAGCCTGCGTAATCTAGAAAACTGTATACATTAAAATATACTTACTAAGATGTAATGGCATACATGGTCTCTTCGCAATTAAATTCGTACACGTGCCGTGGCTCGAGAAAGCATCGACCACACTCTAAAGGAAACTAAGTATAAATAAATATATAAAATGTATATTTAAAGTATAAAGTAACTTATTTTAATGATATTAAGTTATTATATTTTTTTATATTATTGTGAGTGATTTAGCATTATTGTCATAAACAAAATTTTTACGCATAGGTATATACCTAAAAATGGGGCTGAATTAACTTTTCCGCTGTTAAGCTATTGTTAAGCTTATATTTGTAGAATATGGAATTTGTGGCTCTTCATAGAGGCTCTAAGGCCTAATATATATATTATATAACATTAAATAATACCATATTATATTAATCCAGATCTAATTAAATACTAGGTTTGGATTAGTATCACTTATGAGAGAGAGGAGAGGAGAAAAGAGAGGAAGAGGAGAGAGAAGAGACAGGAACGTAAAGATTAGAGGCTTCACATACCCTGACGCTTGAAACTAGTTACGTGAATGAGGAAATGAAAGAGAGAAAGTACATAAGTAAAAGAGGGAACATCCAGTGGAAGAGATAGAACATCTAAGAAGAATGATTATTTTTGAAAAATAATATATTTGGCGAGATAACAGTATGACTTCTCGAGCCACAATGTTTAACTAAGATAAACATTATAATAACTAATCATTTTCTCACCTAAAGATGTCGTAGGAGTGTCACATATCCTAAATGTGACAGACTTTTCTAGACACAAGAAAGCCTTTTTAGAGGTATACGGAGAAATAATAAAAAATGTTGCAAGTCGAGCGAGATAAGGGGACGATATCATAATGCCCGGGCCAAAGGGCTAAGTTCCGCACACTGAATAGCTCAACTTTATAAGTGTTGTTATAAGAGAAGATATCAGAGGTGATTTTTGCAAATGTTATCATACATTTGTTTCGAGAAAAATGTGACAGCAAAAAAATAACGTCCTGAGGCTAACCAAACAAATCAGTCTAGGTTTAAATCACTGTAAAAATCGTGTTATCGACACATGTCAAATATTTATGATATCATAGCACCTCGTAGCATATATCCTAGTGAGATAGGAAGGATCCAAATATGATACACTTGAAATAAACGTCTCATTGTTCTATTATATTCTATAAATAATAAGTTAAGAATGATGTCCAATGTTTATTCTATCATTGAGTGAATATATGTATATATCACTGAATAAAATGAAAAATAAATATAGTTCGATATATTACACTCAGGTTTGCAAAGGTTTTTTTGTGAAAAATATCAGCGCCCATATAAACAGACTGGCAAATATATATGAAGTTTAGAAATAGGGAGTATAGTGATTGTGGATCTTGGAAAGCTAAGGAGTGTAACTTATTGACCGTGATCATAGGCTACTCGGAGACAAGACGTAATGGTATAAGGTATAATACTATATAAAATAGTATGAATAGGTATTAGTAAGAGAAGAAACTTGATATCCGGCTTATTTTAAGAATTAATTAGGTAGGGTGTGGTAGCTCGTGGCCTTGCTAATGAATAGAAAGTTTATCTAGATTTCATCTCGTATCAATTTGTTTATACAACATTATTGATATTAAACACATACAATAGAGACACAGAATCCGATTCTGTATAGTGTAAACTTTCGATAAAATGTGGAGTATTCAGTGCTGTCTTATTTCAGATAAGCAAACTAAGTGATATATTAAGGTTTCGCATAAATATGTTACGATAAAATCAAATTAACGCGTTATGAGTACTGATGTATTAACCTGGATTATTATTTTGTAATTATGTATATTGAATAATTAATTATTATTTTATTTTATCGTATCACCCTCATTATGAGTTAGTTAATTCTAATAAAAATAATGTATAACTTTAGCATTTATTAATATGAAAATTTTAATTATATGAAATGCTAAGTAATAATGCCATTATGTTAATAATATTATAGTATATATGTATTATAAAGTCTATTAATTATCAACTGGTTTGTTTAAGGAATGAACGAGGAAAATTGGGTGGGGGAGGGGTGCAGGATTAGTTATTAGAAATATTTATTAATAGGCACTGCTACTCTTTAAAAGGAAAGTGAAGTCATAAAAGCGGTAAATGACAGTATCTATTTAGAGCTAAATCGCTAAAATAGTGATCATGTCAAACCTGCCAGTGTCACGTGTCTGATGTCGTAAAACTACCTAATAGAACGACAGGACGAAAGTAGAGGGAAATAGGGTATAGTGCACGCTTTACATAGTGGTTGCTGTTAAATTAAATAAATTATAATGTTAATAAGTAAATTTTTATAAGTGTAAATTTTTGTTATGTTAAATTATTTATTTTAATATATATTTATTTTAAGGCTTACTGAGAGCCGACAGAGTGTGAACAGAGGGCGGGGTAAGATAATAAAGTCTCCCCACCGTTACTGACCCCCGCCGGGAAGTGACGCGTAGAGACCGAACTGACTCTTTCTATTTTGCGATTTAATCTTAGTGTATATATTATCATCCTTTTCAGTTTAGAAAAAATAAATAACTTGATTGTATGTATACCTATCGTTGAAAGTGCCTCCCTGATTGTGCATACCCTTGAGAGGGTGCACTATCTGCTCTGGAAAAAGTAGACAGAGAGACATAAATCGGATTACAGTCGCTTCGTGTCGATATATTATTTCGGTTAACTATCCCTCTGTAAAATAAGTGGATAAGTTTCACATATAATATCATATTATAGTATATCTAAATATATTTATTAAATAATTATATAATAAATATAGTATAATATATATATCAATATTTAAGTTAATATAATTATTATATATTATCTTAATTATATTAAATATAATATATATATAAGATAATATATAATATAGTATTAATTATATAGTATATTAATATATATATAATCAATTATAATTATATGATAAGATATACTCCATGATAGGTACGATGAGAAAATCGTAAATAAATATGTACAAGTAATTGCAATTATTACTCAATAAGGGACTTCTTACTTCAATTAATGTATCTATTCGGTCGTTAAGCTGCGATAATATACGTATATTATTGATATACTCTATCTAGTGATATATTGAGAATATAGCATTAATATCTTTAGAAAAACGCTTTATAAATGAAATCATCAGATTACTCAAAGACGATTTTAAACACAATAACAAGGCTCACTCATTTGTCGGATTTTCACTCCTTAAATTAGGTATTATTGAGGTGACACTTATTGCTGTATAGTGAAGTGTCTAACGCGGATTAAATTTAAAGAGATATTACCTCTCAGTTTGTAGTGTGACCTGCTTTATAAGTTTGAGAGTGTTTATGACCCCGCATCGTTCGTGAGTACAATTTTTATGCACGAGAGAGAGACAGACGGTATCAAGGCTTCATTATGAGTATTGCATTGCATTGCGAAATGTTTTGCGCATTCGCTCAGATAATATGCACGTCAATAAATTTTGACGGAGGAGAAATAGGCGTAGAATGTCTATTTGCTTCCTCTTTATATTCTGACCGAAAGATTCAAACGACTAGGGGCAACAAGTCTTAATCAGATATAGTTATAAACACATCTACGATGAAGTTATTGTAGATTATTAACAAGCATATATTATATATTATACTTAAGACATAATATGTTAAATATTTAAATTATTTAGTAATTATATATATATATATATTAATTATACATATATATATTAAATATATCTAATATTTAATATTATATATAATATTATATACTATAATATTACTAATGATTAATTATGATCTAATTATGTAATATATATATATATTAAATGTATATATTATATTTAATAAAATAATAATATATATAATTCATCTCACTATATATTATTAATATATATTAAATGAGATATTAATTGATATTTATTATATAATTATATATAGTATATATATATATAATTAAATCATACTGATTAATAATAAATATATATATACTATAGTATTAATATATATATATATATATATAATATGATTAATATATATAGATATATATTATTAATAAATATATATAATATAATATTATAATTATGATATATAGTATATTATTAATATAATGTATATAATAATAATATATATATAAATTAATATATATTATAATATTATATATAATAATAATATATATATTGATATATGACTTGATATAAATTATTTTAAGATAATATTGTAGTAGTATATTATTAATTATTATATATATACTTTATATATATATATATATTATTATAATAGTATAGCTTAATATATATTATAATATCCATATAATATATTATATTATACTATATATATTATATATATATATATTAATATATATATGATATATAATATATATATATATATATTATATATATATATATATGATGATTTATAGACTGTTGCTTTATATATTATATATATATATCTATATATAATTTATATATATATATACTATAATAATATATATATATATATATATATGATCTATATAATAATAATATATCATATATTATATATATGTATAGCCTATTATTGTTCAATCTATATATTGAGTAATAATATATTACTTAAATATTACTATAAATATTATAATATATATATTATATATATTAATTATTAAGTATATATATATTATATATATATAAACATATTCTATATATATATATAAACAATGATTTGCTCTATCACTCATATTATATATATAGCTTACCTAACTAATATACTGTAAATCGTTGCGATTTATCTTTTGAATCTACTATAACTATTTAAATTAAAATTAGTATCATTAAATTTTGGGGGGGGAGCTCGGGATGGGTTTCTTACATAGATTCATTTCGATGATAATCAATATGCAAGTGTGTGTGTCTGTATCTACAGTACACACACATAGTAGATAGAAGCACAGTAGAGATACGGCCGTAGCCGTTTATATCATGGCGAATAATTGGGTTGGACAGGCGTCAGAGCCCTATAAAATAGGAGTTATACCCTTTTTGTATGAGGGAGGTCTTCAGAGCGAGTGGGGGACCGAGGGAGGGAGTTTCAAACCAACACCGGAGGGATGTAGGAGGAAATCCGGACCAGAGATAGCAAGTCCCCAACAGGCATCACCAAAGAGCGGGGGTTCACGAGACCCTATCCCCGAAGGTGGTATGATAGGGTGGCCCCCACCGGGGCCACAGAGGGAGCACAGGGAGAGAGCCCGACTCGGTGCATCGGGGCGTGGTTCTAGGCTCGTGTGTACCTGTTAGCCTTGAGAGAGCAGCGAACTACCTAAGCTATCGGAGCGCCTCGTAGTTATTTTTTCCAGAGGTCAATCTTTTGTAACAATTGTGTGCCATGCATATCCAACAATGTGTATGCCTTACTGTAGACGATAGAACTCGTCGTCTCTAGTTACTATTGATGTCAGCTTTAGGACGACCTAACGAGAACTATATAATAGTAATATAACAAGTGCAAATACACTACTTTATGTGCTTAGTTTATTTATCTTGTATTATGCTAATAAGGGCATACTATTAATAATATATGCTTATAGTTAGGGCTGGGTACTAATATAACTAGACCAACTATGTAGCGGAAAAGTTCCCAAATAATATCGTATTAGCAATCTATATATAATAAGATATATATCAGCTGTCCATTCTGAGCTTATATCGACTGGATCACAATACTGTCAGCATATAGTCGTATAGTTCGATACTAAATCGAATATTCGACTCAGACGAAAAATTGAATTTTATAATCTTACTATATAGGAGTAAAATATAGTATACCTTCGTTCTATAAGAATAATATTATAATATATATAAGAATATATATATTATATAGATATATACTATATCAATATATATATTAATTATATTATTATATATATCAATACTATATATACTGATTATTAATATTAATATACTATAATTAATATTATATTAAATATATAGTATATATATATATATATAATAGTAATTTTAAAACAATAGTTGTTAAACAAAGATATTATATAAATTTAGAATATATTAATAGTATCCGTTAATATAATATTATAGAGGAACTTCTCCTTTAAAGGTAGTTAACTCTGATATATACTCGAAACAAAACAAATGTCATCATAAATGATTTTTTATATTCGAGTTATTTATTTATTATACGGTAATATAATATAAGTGAGTTATTGTTGAGAAACCTAGTGTGTTTGCAAATTAATGTATTAATAACTTTTCTTTTGTTTTTTTTTAACTAAGCAATACTCAGATAACAGTAGACAAAAAATTAAATATGATAAGTAGATAAACGGTCTCTGAATTCACTTCAGCGGGGGAACCTGTCCCAACATCCTCTGGTACTACTACCTAATTTAACCGTTCTGTATTTGCTGTCGGAGAGACAACGTTAATAATAAATATATAAATATAATAATATTTTTTTTTAGAGTAACATTCAATTAATTTTTTGGAGATAAGCAATAATTCTCAATGATAATAAAAAATAATTAAAGAAACAACACTTGTGCCGCCAAACTAGTTTCCGTTCCTGCTTTGTTGCACATACATAAGTAATGGTTAGAAGGTAACTTTTTACGCAATAAGGCACCTAACACTACAGGCTCGCAACGAGTAGGATTATGCGCCCCGCATTTGGCGATATCGTGAATTTTTATTGTAACTCCTTTCCCTTTTAGTTTCTGTCTTTGCCTACTGATATATATATATATATATAATATATATATATAGCTTATATATTATATCTATAGTATATAGTATATAGTATATATAGGTATATAATATATTAATATATTATATATAGTAGTATGCAATTGTTTAACTACACAATAACATAAATTCTAACATAATCACATATTATCTCTATCACACAATGATTATACTATATATTATCTCACCTTATGGTTGGATATTATCTCACTATTACAATACTCACACTAGCATTTTTGCTGCAAACAGCTAAATACGTTTATTCTACTTAATATCTATACTTATATATAATAATCTATATTATATGCTGTATCACTATTTATTTTTATCTATAATTTGAATTTACTAAAATAAGTTGGAATAAATATATAGCCTTTTAGACTTAATAAAAATTTTTTTTATTGTGACGTTATATATATATATGTAAAATTAATTATTTTACAGTATTATATATAGCTTCCTTATCAAAAAAAATGAGTAATGCATTCGGGTATTACTCAAGAAGTCCCGCGTTTTTCTCTTAGTCATGAAAATTTTTAGTGTAAATGTATGTTCATTAACAATTTTGTCGAAATCAAACTTTGCCACAGGTTCAAAACAAATTTAGATCTTTAAAATAGTCAAATAATTATCCATTTATTTTTATTAACGCTTCGCTTAGTTGCAAGCAATACCGGGCAAAGTTTTTCCTTCAAAAAAAAGCATAGCTGTGTAGAGGTTATTTCCATTATACCTCTCATTGTCATGATGTATCCTACATTCTTATTTCTTTATCAATTATTTTGAGATTAATATTACCCCATATTTAAATCTAAACAAACACCTTTCATAAAACTATCCTACCATACTATCTTAGTAATTAACTTATTATGGCTAGTATTACCTCAAAATATCAGATAAATCATATTGTCATTATTATATTTCTACTATATTGATATATATATTATTATAAATATATTACTTAAATATAATATTATTATAATAATAGTATGTATAGAGAGAATGAAAGATAGAGAGAGAGAAGAGATGAGATGGCAAGGAAGTAGAGAGAGAGAAGGAGAGAGAGATTAAGAGAGAGAGAGTAAGGAGAGAGAAGATGAGAGATAGAGAGAGAGTCAGATAAGAATGAGAGAGATGAGAGAGTAGAGAAAGGAAAGAGCTCAAGAAGTTAACCCAGAGTGAAACACAAAATGCTTTGTATGTTTTAATTATAACAATAAATATAATATATTATTATAAATACTATTATCACTATTAAAAAGGATCAAATTTTTAAAACTTTTGAAGGAAAATTAATTCAAGAAGGTATTAGAGGTTCGGCTGCGGGCAGCGTTCAATCCCAGGAATGTATGAAACACTTTTACTATAAGAGACAAAAATGCAATCGAAGTTTTGACACTCAGCCGTATACTAAAGCTTATTACTTCCCTCCAGTTTGGTGAAGAATGGGTAAAATGAACAACAAAAAAGAAAAAACAGACCTGCAAAGCAGTATCGTACAGCTATGTACGAGTATAAAAATACAACAGTTTACGATATTTGAAATCGATGCGTAAGTACAAGCGCATCATATAATTGTTAGCGAAGCTCCGTGTACGGTTCTCAATCCCCGCTCCATAACTGTCGCCCACAGTCTTCAACGAACTCTATGCTCCTCTTAAATAAAAGTAAATATGAGGTTCCAAGGAAATACTATTCCATTAGGGGGCTTCGGAACCGAATGAGCAGAGTATGCACCGCCGTTCTGTCCACCTATGAGGCCTCGGAGAGCCCTTCCGCGACGTCCTCTCACGTACATCAATTCGCGTTCGGGAGACCCTTGTGGTATCCCGTCTTTAGTTTGCAAAATCATAAACACATTGGTACTTTGTCAACATAATCAAGTCTGTATAGCTCGCTGATTTAGAAATAGATGTTAATTAATAAATGTATATTCTATAATCGTTTAAAATAAAGATAAGCTGTCGTAGCTTTTCTTGGGACGTTTATTTTTTTTTATTATATATTGTTTTTTTTATTTTTTTTATAATTTTCATTATTGATATATGAAATATGTATTAATTAAACATTGATTTGATATTAAAATTAAATCTTTTAACTGAGCGCTTTATTCCCCAAATTATTTTTAGATTTCACTGTAAAAAGTGATGCAGATGTCTCTTTGCGAGTATCACAAATTCACACTCGTGCTTCGTTTTCTGATATTTTGTCTTGTTATAAGTTAGTGTTTGTGAGAGACGGAGTTTTATATGGCATTTATATAAGCTTTAATAATTTAAACAACACACGTGAGATGATTTTCGATTCCTAGATCTTGTGAGTTTTGGATTGATGTTAAGAGTAATTATTTCGTTAACAGTCCTATTCACGAAAAGGGATTTAAATTACATAATCTAAAAGCACATTATTACGGCGATAAAGAATTTGTTTACAGTAGGAGTCACAATTGTTGTGAATCATTAAACTAAATGTAATTGAAATTACACAAAAAGCGATAAGAATCTCAGAGCTTGCAGACACATTAATTAACGTTCACAGTAAAGAATTGTTGTTCCAATATGATATAGAAACTTGTAGTTGTTTTACATCTTTTCACCATAGATAAAAGAAATACTACTCTAAGTTGGCGGGGTCACCAGCCACATGTACCGAGAATAATATTATATATAGGTTATTAGTGAAAAAATAATATTGCAATTAATAATAATAATATCATTGTTTTTATTTTGTAGTTAGTAAATATTATAGTGACGAGTATTATTGGAGGTCATAGGAATCCTTAAAGTTTATTATCACCCTCACCAATAATATACTATATAAGCAAAAGTAGCAGGATAGCAGTTTTGATAATGACTCAAGGGGATGTATTTATTGGGTAACCATAATTATATAACAACTCACTATACAATGTTGAGATGTTATATTATGAGGTGCTGGATTGGTAGATTTATTTGGAAATACGTTTATGATTTTATAAAAATGATAATGATAGTATTATTAAACTATTAGTATTGGATTGAGCGGGGGGAAGAGTTATGATTCACTAGTAGATCAGAGATAGTCGATATAGATATGCGATGATGATGACAATGGTACTTAAAATATGGAGTTATTACTAAATATTATTATATGGTCTATGGGTAGGTAGTATTAGTATGTAGGGTAATGTAGTAGTAAATCATGTATTATATGAGAGGGTATAAAAAAATGATATTATGAGTATATAGGTTATCAGTAGATAGATAGTTATATTGGTAGATAGATAGATATATATACTACAATAAGACATTTAAAGATAAATAAGTTTATTTTATTTTGTAGTCAGTATTGGAGAGGTTTGCTCATGATATAGTGATGGGAGGAGTGCGTAGTAGTGTAGTATGGTATGAGGCGTTATGTGAGTAGAGAGTTTTGTAGTGAATAAAAGGTATTGCGTTGAATAGTAAAAAATTAATTAGTTTGATGAATGAATTCAAATAGTATTTGGCCTAGGAAAAAGATTGGATAGCTGATATATTCGTAAATGATACATAGGCTTTCTCAAGAGAAGAGTAGAGTCAGGATTACATATGCCTGCATTATGTACATTTAAGGTATAGAAATGGTGAAATGGAGATTGTTTGATGATTCAAGAAATAATGGAGGAATCAAAGATTTGTAATGGGTATGGCGAGATTAAGATCTAACTTCGAAATGTATGTAACCATTACAAAGGGCGTTGTCGAGTGTTCTGTTAAATAAAGTAACGCGTGAAAGTCGCTCTTAATCGATTAGTAGGATAAGACGCTATCAGTTACGCACAAGTAGATTGCGAGGAAGAGAGGGGGTAGTTGATGTGGTACATATGTTGGTGTCCTTATGTTAAGCACGTAGATAGAGTTGCATCAGAGTCGGTGGCTTTAACATTGGAAACTCCTGCAATGTAACAGTAATCAATCAGTCAGTGAGAAGCAATGTCGAGTGAGGGTAGAATTTGAGATGAACTAGGTTTCAATTATGAGAGCTTTAATGAGTGGTTTGGAAGTCACTCGGTCTTAAATAAGGTAATTTAGGCCTTGACATTGATAGGTACCAAATGGTCATCAAAAAACGGTAGCGACACCAGCCCAGTGTTGTGTTATATTATAGAGAGATAATAAGGAGAGTGTGAATTATAAATCTCTATATGATTAGAATATATTTGATAGTAGGACGAGCAATATTTCGTGCTCGGTTCCAGTAAAATACGAAATAGCAAGCCAATAGCAATAATTACTATAAGAACCAATAATACAATTTTGGTGCACGAAATAATAAAAGATAAACCGTATAACGTGGCTTAAAGCCAAATAGAATTCTTGATTTTCTCATAGCACATAAGGATGTTGGTGGAAACTAGAATTATAATTATTATTTTTCTTCCTTATTATTAGTGAGTGGAAATAACAAGTATTAGTTTATTTTTTTAGATACGTAAGCATGTACTACATAAGTGGGTTTAATATATTGTCATATAATAGTATACGAGAATGGAAAGATATGTAGTGTTTATTCATTGAAAATATCTCTTTCTAAGCAGTGAGTATGGTGACAAGGAGAGATTAATGAAGTAAAGAAGCATAATAAGAGAAAAATAAGTAATAAAATAAAAATAGAAGAAATTAATGTTGAACACAGATCAGATAAGAATTAATAGTAATGAATAGAATGGAATTAGGCATAATAATTTAATTATATAAGATAATAGAATAGAAATAATAATAAAAGTTTGTAATGTAGAGTAATTTATTTATAAAAATAATATGAAAAAATAATAAAAATATCAAATACACAATATAGAGATTTTGAGTAGTATGAAGTGTGCAGTGGAGAGTAGATAATGTATGAATCAATTAATAATAAAGTTGAAATAGGAGAGGAATAATTTTAAAATGTTTAGAGTGATAGTAATAATAGTGAGAATAATGAAATAGCAAGGATTGGTGGATAAATTAGATAGATAATAAAATAATAGAAGTCGATAGACGAAAGAGTTTAGATATATATATGGTGATAAGAATAGATAAAATAGTATGATAGGAGATAGAGGAATAGGGAGGAGTATAAAGATGATATAAATGGGCATAAAAAATGAATACACATTGGATGTAAATAATATTAGTATTATAGTAAGATTAATATAGTACTTTTTGTAATATGAATAAAAGGAAATGACCAATAAATGAAAACATTAATAATAATTAATAATTAATTGAAAAATATAATATAATAAATAAAATAAATCAAAAAGTAAATTAATAATAGGAATAATTAATAATATATCATAAAGATATATATATAAATATATATTAAATAACGTCTATCGAATTAAGGATGATACTACCAAGTGACTTTAAATGAGAACTTGACAAAAGAATCTAGCTTTTCAACTATAGTAAAATGAAATTAATTAGATAATAGATATATCTTTGATGAGGAATTGGACACATTGTACAAATCGAGTTATGAGAAGTTAATTAATAATATATATAGTAATATATAATAATAATATATATAATATAATTGAGTGAATAATAATAATAATAATACATATATAGTATATTAATATTATGTATGAAGTGTAATAGAGTAATTAATAGATAAATATAATTAATAATCTACATATTCAGAATAATTAGTAATAAAATAATAAATACCTGATTATAAAATAATATTTAATAGAGTAAATAAAATAAATAAGTAATGAATAATCCCAAATTTTATCAATGTAATCATCTACTGGCAACTTAAAACATCATTTAAATGTTATTGTCTGATCCTTTTATATGCATCTTGCAACCTTCCTAAACTCATTTATCCTACTAAATAAAGAAAATTTACAGTAATTTAATTTAAGACAAAAACACTTGTAATGGTACAAAGATTAAATTCTAGCTATTTATCTCAAAAAAATAAATTTTATAATTAAAAAAAAATATTTTATGGATTTTTATTAAGACATTTATAAGCTGGTGAATAATAATAATAATAACATTGCTATATTAATTTTATAATAATAATATATAATAATATTCATAAAAATATTAATATAATATTAGTAATATAAAAATTTAGATAACTGGTTGGAATAAAAAATTATATTTAATATAGACTAAAACGTTTAATATTCTATATTAAATCCTAATTATAAGAAATAATTTAATTTATTTAATTTTTTTTTTAAAAAAAAATAAAAAAACCTAAAGCTAAAAATTATTTTTTTTATTTTACCGAGGAATAATTTATAAGATTTGCAATTTTTATTTAAAATTTTTAGTTATAAAAAATTTAAAGGTTAAAATATATCCACAAAATCTTTTTTGGAGGCAGATTTTTGAGCTTTTGTCGAATGCATTTCCAAATGAAGAAATATGCATGGGTCGGCAATTTCTTTTGACTTCGGATCTTAAAATAGTTGAAACTGATCATTGTTTTTAATAATTCTATTAATTTCTAGTAAATATTCTAGTAATTTAACCTGTCAATCGGGATAAAATTTATTGATATGTGAATAGAGACGCTCATGTTAAGATTTATTTATATTCCTCTACAGTTTCATTTTCTAGAATTGTCGCTGAAGAAGATTCCCATCAAGTGGAAGTTATTGCTTCTGAAGGTTGGGATGTAATGGCTTTTTGTGCAGCTGAAGATCGAGATGTAATAATTTGCTGTGTAACTGAAATTTGATGGTAATAACTATTTGCGTAGCAGAAGTTTGATATGCATTACCTAGTTGAGTAGTAGTTGAATATATTAAATATTATTTATTTTTTTACTAGCATAAAGAATATCAGAGTTGTTATTACGTAGTTGAAAATAAAAAATTCTTGTTTTAACATGAAGAGCAAAGTAGGGTTTGCCGTTTTATCATAACAATGATGGGATAGTTAAAAGGACTTTAATAATTATATATTTGGTACTCAACTCACTATTTTCTATATATAGGAACTAATAGCTTGTCACATAGGATATACTTGTTACGTAAGTTAGAAAATATATATATTTTTGTTTAAACATCTGAAGACGGAGAAGGTTTTGATTTTATCATAAATAGTATTTTAGATCATTTGGCAGATTTTTTTCTGATAAACTAGTGTGAAGATATTCACTGTCATATATACTACTCTTGTTTTTTTTTTTTTTTTTTTCTTTAATAATAAAATAGATAATTATAATTAATAATTTAATTATTTATAGATTTTAACACTAATAAAATAATAATAATAATAATACTATATAATACACATGAGAATAACTCGTGAATAAAGTAATAATATAATAATAATAATAATAATTAATAATAATATAACAATCATTGTTTTTTATTATTTATTATTATTATTATTATTGATTTATTATTATCATATCTATTATTATTTTTATATGATTATGTGTGGCTATTATTATTATTCTGCATTTATAGTTTATATTATTAAATTATATAATTATATAGATATATAATTATTGTTTATTATAATTTTATCTTAAAGAGACTTTTAATTTCTTTAACTAAAGGAATACCATATGGGAAACCACAAAGATGGCAGGACACCATTCCTTTCTCGTGTTCATTTCATTACTCTCATGTATGAAGTTATATAATTCGATCGTGATGTGATTGGAGTGTATTATTAGTATTTCCATTTATTATATTATTATTTTATCTAGTTTTCTCATTCCATTCTTGTAACTTGTACTTAGCCAGTTGCGAGTAGTCACGTACTTAGTGCAGTCCAAGTCTAAGATAGATGAGTGGTAGTAGTAGTAGTGAAGTAATATAATTTAATTTTATTCAGATATTGTTGTTAACTTAATTAAATTATTAATATTTGATAATTTATTTTATAATGTGGTTTATTATAACTCTCTAATTATATATTATATTTATTAATAATAATTTTTGTTATGAAATTTTAATTATTATTTTATGTTCATTTTTATTATTATGCATTATTAATATTTAAAATTATGACTTTTAACATATTATACTTTCATGCGCTTAGGTGGTTTATAACATCTACAGTGATAGTTTTTTATTTATTTTGTTTCTTAGTTTTATTATTAATAATTATTTAATATTGATTATTCCATTATTATTAAATTATTACTTATATATTTACTAATTACATTCATTATTTATTATTATTATTAAATTATGTGATGATGAAACTTATATAAATTTAATACGGCTGATTATTGATTTTTTATAGCTTTCATCTTACTATAAAACTAGTTTTTATATATTGATTTAATTATTTATTATTGATAATCTTGGGTATCATTATTGATGATTAATTATTATTATATAAATTATTAATTTATATATATATTATGATTAATATATTATTATTCATCTATTATTTTATTATTATTATTAATTTCCTATATTTTTATTATTATTTAATTATTATTATTAATTATTTAAATTTATCATTATTATTATTCATTCATTATTATTATTATGCAAAATGAGTCATGAAGGTAATTGACATATGCATAGAGAATACAATAATATATATTTTAAATGCATGATATAATATTTTTATCTTATGCACTAAGCAAAGTCATCATTGTTATAATACAGATAAAAATGTACTTCATATATCATTATTAATGTTCTTTTAAAGTAGTTATGATAATTAAGAGGCTTCGTTTCTTGCTAAACAAAACACACGAGGAACATTAAAACATTGTTTGTTCATTTCGTTGAGTGCTATTTGACAGCAAAAGTTTCAACTTTGGGAGAATAAATTGTAACAGGTGCTGTAAATATATTTACTGTTTAGAAGTTACAAACTGTATCATTAATTTTATGGTTTTTATTTAAGTCTTTAAGATATTTTTGTTATATGTTGAATTTTGAATACAATGCTCTATTTGCTTGAAAACGTTTATGACAAATCACGATATTAATTGTATCAAATTTTACATAAATAATATTCATCAAATATATCTTCTCTATAATATATATTGATAAATAAGTTAAGTGATTTAATCGATTTTATTAAGAAATGATTATTTCCTTTTTAAAACAACCATTTTAAAACAACATTTTAATTTTTAATTAAAGAAAACGAATTTTAAACCAATTGAAAGGGAAACTTGTCTTTTAAAATGGGTATTTTAATTTACAAAATAATAAAAATTAGTTTCTTTTAAATCTTATAGTTGGCCGCCGCACCGGGTGTGGTGCTGGGGTGCGGCGGCGGGAGCGGAAAATGATGGTGATGGATATTGTGTCATACAGAATAAATATTTTGCTGGTGTGGTGATTCATGTATATGAACAGTTTGAAAGAAGTCTTGCGCAGAAGAGAAAATATAGCCATTCCAGTGATATCAGTAAAGTGGAATTACGCACCGGTTGCTCGTAGAGATAATACACCTCCTAATATTTTTTGAGAGTGAAACTTTCGATGTGGGAATTGTTAAGCGATTAGCGCTTAATGTCTTAAATGGCGAGATGCTCATTCTTTTTTTTATCACGCATTTTCTTATGGCTTTATTGGTTTTGGGAAATACTGAAATATAATAATTTTTGTTTCCCGCACACAGCGGTGCCAGTGGCGTGTCCGCAAAATTCCGAATCTCGGTTAATCAATTACAGTTTTAACCTTTAAGGGTGAGCAATTGCGTAATCGCGATGTAGTTTTAATAACTGTTATCTATAAGCTGATTGTGATTTCTTTAAATTAACATGAGCTCGAAAGGTTCTTGATATTGTTATTAATAGAGTTGGATTTATTATAATAATAAATAATAGTGTGTATTTTATTAACCTGCAGATAGATCCACTTGGCAACCTCCAGCATACTGCTCTACTTTATTGGTTTCTGCTTTATGGCAGAGATTATGTCCTGCTCTTATAGCACTTTTGGGAACACCTGTTTCAATGAGGATCTGTCGTGGAAGTGGTCGTACTCATGGTCAGTTGGGACGTGGTTCTGGTACATCTTCCTTACCTTCTCTTCTTTTTAACACTCAGGAAGCGAGGGCTATTTACAGGTTTGTTTTTGGATACTGATTAGAATATCAGACTATAGAATAGATTCTTTCATAATTTTTTTCGTAGCTGAATTATAATAAACTAAAGAATACTCTTATTTTCTATCTCATTTCCTTTGTGCTGTCCTAAAATGAGATATAAAATATTATTATCTTAATTTTTTACTGTAATTATTTTGCTTATAATAACTCAAGATAGAATTGTCTAAAATCTCTTTTATGATTTGGAAATAGAATTTTATACACACCCTACCAGAGGGCAGCAAAACAAATTTTATTAAATATATAAAGAAAATTATTAATTATTTGAATGGTCAGTTTTCTTCTTTCTTTTTTGTTGTTGCAGTCATGCTCATTAATTAAGTTAGTATTTCAAAGATTTTATGTTTAAATTTCTTGATTGTTAAATGAATTGTATTTCTGGAGATAGTTTTATTTTGAATTACTGGCTTTTCAATAAGTATGGAATAATCGATAAAAGAGATGGAGTCAAAAAAATAATAATGAGAAAAAAAGTTAACTGCTCAAAGGGAAGACGTTTTTTTCCCTTATTCTATTTAAAAAATTAGATGTAAACTTCATAACAATAATAATAAAGGATAATAAATAACGAAATAATCATGGTGGAATGTTTCCTTGTTCTGCTTAGAAAATCAGAGCAAAAAACTTTATCACTTTAATTTTTTATTTACTTAATTTTCACTTACTAGTGATCACTTGCACAACAACCTGTTATTGATATTAAAGTATGTAAGGCCTAAAATAAGTCCATGAGCAAGTAAATATTCGAATGGAGATGTCGGCCAAGATTATTTCAATACATGAGGGGAGTAGACTAATGAAGAAAAGTTTTCACTTTTACCTGCTGATCAGACCAGTTCACACGGCAACGATATCGAACATCTATACATCACTTGTATTGCACATGAGAGGGTGCACCTAAGAAAATTTTAAACTAAAAATAAAACTTATTTATCTGCACCATTGAAGAATTTAGAAATAAGATAATGGGTGCACAACGAGACAGAGCAAACCCTAGACTATAGCATAAGTACAATTTAACCGATATTAAATTACAAACGTGTTTCTTTTTCTGTATACTACTAAAACAATTTATTAACGAAAATTGTTTCTTGGTATAGATTTCTATCTAATATTTTGCATTTGTTTCCAAAATTCATGCGAGCTACGTCCATTACCTCTAAAAACCTCGTAGATAATGTCTTTAAACATTCAATCGTTGCCTGGTGCAATAAATAAATACATCTGTGAATCATTAATATTACGAGTTCAATATTAGATATTTTATAACCTAAAACAATCTTGACAACCGAAGTTTTTTTAGACGATTGATATGCCCATCAGCTACTTAACAATCAACTCTATCCAACTCTCCATGACATATAATGAGCTGACGATAGGTCAATAGATCCTCTGCGTAAAAATTTATTATGCACACAGTGGCTGTATCTCCAATTATAAATGGCGATGTTTCTTCAAAAATTGTATTGAAAAAGTATCAAAAAAAAAAACTGAATGCGAAGAATGTGTGTAATGAATCCTTTTGGAATATGTTAACTCGAGTTCCACACATAGTCTAGTCTTTATTCTTTCTTTATTCACCAAAACCACAAAAATGGCTCTATAACCCACTTCCAAGTCCTGAAAGACATAGAGATATTCGTTTATCTCCTAACTCAGATGGAGATAATAGTCAGCAAAATTATTTAGTTAAACCCACCCCCATTGATCCAACCAGAGCACTGGTAGATGCAGAAACGTTAAATTACATTCATGGCATTTATCTGAATCTTATTAGCGTTCTACTTCCGCCTGGACACGAGGAATTTATCATATTATCATTCCTTCTTTCTTCATCTTGGATAATTATAACAAGGACATTCACTCGTTCTTGTCTCCTCGATATTTTCCACCATCTTATCTTTTTCTTCTATTGAAATATCTATTTGAGGATGTCCAAGGGCGAGTCAATTTCTGTGTCCACCACGAGTTGATCACTCCGTGTAGGTTCTTATGTTTTTACCGATCTTTTGATCGTCCTGTACCACTGACACCGAACCTCCTCCATATGTGACTCTTTCGCAATTCTCACACGGTCCACCTTTGACGAGTAGGTAGTGATATCATCAACGCTAGAGAAATCCGGTGTGTGTGAAACATCTCTTTCCCATATGGACTACTTACTTCCATTTTTCTTATTGCCCCAGTTGTTCGCTCTCGAGTGCTCTTTCCTTTCTTTCTTTATTCTTGTTTGGGGGGTGTTCGATTCGGACATTTGATCCCTGGATGAGGACCATTACAAAACGGCCACATCACTCTAAGACGATCTACTAATAGTTGTCAAGAAAGTATAAAGAAGTAGAGGAGGTGGATCCATTACAACAAAAGTAATATTACCGACTCAGTCGCCATGTGCCCCTCCCTGTACACAACTACAATAATTTCCTAATAACAGCCTAAACATTTCTTCCATGTTGTCCTGTTTTTTCACAAGTGAAGTGCAAATTTCTAATTGCGTCGTTCAGCCGTTACATCCGCACGGACATGTTTCCGAGAAGCATTCTTTTGGACTATGCTGTTTGTGGTATACTCCGTCGACTAAGACACGATATGTAGGCCCATCGTTAGATCCACCTTCAATAAAAGTAAAAAAAAGTATATCAGCTTAGCAAAAAGGAAAAATTAAGGTTGTCATTTATGACATTAGTAAAATAGTAAATAAATAGTATAGAAACATAGATAAAATAGTAAATATAAATAATGAATTAGATATAATGAAAAAATAAATAACTGAAAATATTAGAAAGTTCAGATTTGCTTAAGTGAAATTGTAAAATAAATTAAATATTGTATATAAAATAACTATTGGTGTGTTTATGTAATAATAAACAATACAGCAAGTATATAATGTAGAAATCTTAATAATTTGCTGCTGTCAAAGTACTATTATAATATTATATATATATATATATATATATATATTGGTCACTAAATATATATATATAATATATATAATAGTATATAATATATATATATATATATAATAATGTATTTTTATATATAATATGCGAGTTGTCTTGTATATGTAAATAGAATTAGCGTCTTTGGGCGTACGAGGTTAATTATGATATAATAATAGGTTTTAATAAAAAGAGCAAAATTTATACATTTTAGTAGAAAAAGGATTTAAAAAAAAATGATTTTACAGAAATAAGAATAGTAGGAAGATGATTGACAAACCACTTGGATTTGTTATTTTTCTTTAAAAACTGTTTTCTATTGGAATTCGAAGAAGCCATATTTTTTTAAGATAGAAAAATGCAGAAGTGGAAACAGTGAGCTGTGACGTTGACAATGACAACAAATATGGCGGACGATGATCGGAAGCAAGTTCTTGGGGCTGATTGCGATAACAACTAAACTTCTGTTCTCTGCGTGAATTCGCTACATGTATTGGCCTTTTAGTTTATGTTTCGTTAATATCGAGTTTACTTATTGTCTGGAATCCATATCCAATAAATAACAACTGATTTTGTCGTGCTCTGTAAAAAAAACTTGTTAATACTGTATATTATTTCGATAATTTGATATACGTTGTTCTCATTGTTAATAACTTTTGTGATATCTATAGTTATTTATCTTAATGCAATACTTCAAGGATTGTCAATTTTATTATTATTGGAAGTGTTAGATATAATTTTTGTAAATTAGTGATAATCATGGTTATAATTTATTTATCAATCTCTGAATAACATACCCTGATAACGTTGTATATTTGAAGCTACCTTATTTGAAAAAGGGTTTGGATGAGTAAATATGAAAATAAACAGTAATAATATCAGTTACACTTATAATTTATCTATTGCGTTGCATTGAGCTTGATTCCATCTTATAACAGGTGGGATATTTATCGTATTTGATTAATTAACCTTAGTAATTAAAGAATGCACACTGTGCATTGGCCATTGTGTCCAGAACGATATCGTTTGAGCACAGTCAAATTATTGTGTAACGATAATATACAACTTATTATTATAGCATTTTTGATGGTTACAATCGATTTATCGATGTTTTATTGTACAGAAATGTATTAAAGGATTCTAAGTTATTATTATTATTATTTATATTTAGAAATTTATTCAAAGAAAAAAAGAAAGTTTTTTTCTAAGTAGTCCTAGTTTAGTTGTGATGTTTAATTTTATATTTAAAGATGGAGATAATTCTTTATTAAAAAAGAAATTACTGTAGTTCTAATATAGCGAAGCAGTGCCATTTTGATAAGAAAGCCGAGCACTTGATATCTTTAATTTCAGCCGACTATACTTTAATTTCAGCCGCCATTTTTGAAATAATGACAGTGGCTTAAGAAGTCATAACGTCTGAAATGTTTTAAGTATACAAGAGATTCAGGTATAATATAATTCCAATAGAATTTATAAATAGCTTATTATATAGTATTGATATACTATTATACTATTACTGTTGATATAGTTTGAGTGTTAAAAGAATAGTAATTCTTTGAAATAATATTATATTTAATTCTATCATTTACTATTTACTTAGACTTGATCTATGATTTTGGACTGGATAGTTTCGCCATTGTATGGTGATGTACAATTACATAAATTGTGACTTTATAACGAGTGTTATAATCTTACACTATAACTATTGACAGTTATATAAGGCGTATAATAACCACTTAGAATTTTCTGTGTGTTAATGTATATATTACATTGATTATGATCTTTTAACTTTTGAAAATAAATACAATACGACTTAGTTTGTTAAACAATTTAGATATCGCGACTTAAATTATAAATTAATCGCGATCTTTAATTGATCTAACTTGTGGATGTATCGATTTATTATAAGTCTGGAGTTACTCGACTTTTCTTAAATTGATATTCGACTTATGAAGTTTTACATATTGACTTTTGCCTATATACTCGACCTTTTGTATAGTTCTGAGATCCTGATTTTTCAAGTAAAGCATTTCTCAATGTAATTATTTAACATAGTAACAGATTTAAATATTGTCGTTAATATGTGGCTTTGACATTAATAATAAGCTTTCCGACTTTATTTTCAGATTAGCTTTCGACTTTAATTTTTAAAATTTAGCTTATCGCTAAATTTTTCATGATTCAGCTTATATCGACTTTGAATTTTCAAATTTAAGCTTCGACCTTTAATCTTATTGAATTTAGTTTGTTGTGTCGTGTAATGTTTGCTCAGTTTTGAATTAGTTTAATCTAAATGAGTTCTTTTTAACTTTATCATAACTGATCTCACTGTGTGCGATTTAAAATATTGTATAGTCTGTGATTGCTCTTGTATGTTTTTGACTTTTATGAGTAGTATACTAATCACTATACTATTAAAAAATTAACATGAATACAGTTCAAGCTATTCAACTTTGCATGTTACAAATATTACAGTGGTTTTTTATGTGGTACGCTTAATTAAATGAAGCTTAGTAATCATTCTATTGACAGAATTATATTATTAAATGTCTAGTCGATAAAGAGCAGCAGTTATGAATGCGTGAATCTGATGGTGAATATATTTATGATGCAGATAGGTTCTATGACTAAACTACAGCCAAATAGATCCTTAAGAACTTGAATGTGAATTACTTTGAAGTTGGAAAACACTATTATAAATTTAACTTCATACGTGTTAATGATTAAGTACACATAAAGAAATATTGATTAGTTACAATTGCTGCCGTTGATTTTATTCCATTTCAATACATCCCTAAGCAACTTATCCAACATTGATGCACAAAGAGAAATAATTGAGCTGAAGTTTATAAAATAAAAAAACTAATCACAATAGAAATTTAATTGATTATATAATGTAATCAATTTTAACTGAAAGAGACATGTGAACTCTAAAGATAAAACTATGAATATTAATCCAATCAGTAGTTTATTCACTGGAGTGGCGTGAAAAGAAGGAAATAATAACGAATTTGAAGACTCTCGAACGTTCAGTTAATATATGCTCTGGTTTGAAACAAAGAAGAGTTCTAACGTAATACATCTAACTTACAAACAGTTAAACTACCAACACCCTAAACTAGCTAAGGATAGAAATCAAGGAAAACATCAATAGTTTATTATAATTATGACACAACGCTAAGTGTTAAGTTTTGTTGACAATTGACCACCTTTACGTCCTAATATTAGAAATTTTTTATAGTCGTAAACGAAGGTAGGTCTATATCTCACTAGCCAACAGAGATTTCATCGATGCATGAAACAATGCCGTAAACTGGGTCTAAAGGCTAGTAGAATTTGTCTTTATATTTTCCGCTTACCTTCGCCGTAATAGTCTCTTTGCTGTGAGAGCACGTAAAGAAGTTTTTTGTGTAGTGGCCTTTACGCCCTTTTGGAGAGAGAAACATAGAAAACTTGAAAAGAATAAAGTTTAGATATTTGACATAGTGTATATAGTATAGTAAGATAAAATGGAGGACCAGAAAGTTTTACTAGAGAAGAAAAATAAATATAAGTAAGATAAATAAAAACTCGCGAACAATAGACAAATGAAGGAAAAAATTATAATGAATATTTTAGCAAACCGTTATAATATCTATAGAAAGAGGTGTTGTGCTTCCCTGTAGCGTCAAAAAAAGAGATCTCAATACTTAAAATTAAGGGAAATATTAAATCGAAAACACGAATATGACGATATACACGAAACACAAAGAAGCAATGAGTAAATGTAGATTGACTTTGTAGGAAAAATAGCCCATTTGAAACACCGTTGATTATACAAATACTTGTTTCTCCTTTTGTGACAGCAGGACACAAATAGAGTATTGTAAACTGAATGGAAAAAAGACAACGAGAAAATTTATTAATATGGAACAAGAAGAAATTAACAGTGTAAAGACAAGACAGAACTGTTTTGTCTATATCGCGGATGAGAGCCCATCTCCTATGAAAGATGTGTAAACAGTGTGTCAGAATACATGTATGCAAAATTCTTAGATTACAAGAGCCCTTTGATAGCTCGGAAACAGTCGGCATCCTGAGACGACTCACTTCTCGAGAAAATATAGGAAGAAACAAGATTCTCGAAGAACACAAGTTTTGAAGTGCAGAAAGCATAACACTACAGTAGTTGAGAAGATATAATGAAATAAGAATTAACATTGTACAAAGAAGCGAAGTTATAAGTGAAAGATATAGGATGTGATAAAGAGGATAAAACAAAGAAAAGTACCTTTCGTGCTTGGGTAAACACAGCGGAAATATGTAGGAAAAGAGGCAAGAAAAAGAAACGGAAGTTACATCGTAAATAGAAAGACGAGTATGTTTTAGGTAGGAAACAGGAAACATTTTGTGTATGCTATTGAATATTTTGCATTTTGTAATAAAAATAAAAATATGTACATTGCTGTGGCAGTTGGAAACAGTTGCTGTGGCGATGAAAATGCGATATTTGTTTGAAATTTTGGAAGAAAATGCGATATTTGTTTGAAATTTTGGAAAGTACATTGCCTTGGCAGTTGGTAACAGTTGCTTTGGCAGTGAAAATAATAATTAATATAAATCATTCTTGTGATTGATAAGCAGTTTTCTCTGAGACTGAAGAATATTTTGTTTTGCCTTTGACCAATTGAGGTTGGAGAAATTATTTTGACTTGCATTTTAAAATTTTTGTTTCATTTCAGTTATATACGTTTGTTACCAGCCAAGAAGATGCGTTCGTTCATGACAGAGGAGATAGACAAGTATCAGCTTTGGCCGAAAATTCTAAAAACATACATCTAAGACGAGTGCAGTATTTTTTTTTTTGACAGAAAAGAGTAAATTGATGTCATGGATGCAAATTATGGAGATTACTATTGATTAGGGAAATTAGTATTATTGTTTTAAAGGTTTTATGACCAAAGCTAAGAGCCAGTTAATAAGAATTAAAAGTTAACAGCTTGGCAAAAACAAAGTGGTTCGCTTACTTGCGAACACTGTTAACAGTAAGAAATTAACACTACAGCATCATTATAGTCACAGTAGAAATGATAGTAACATGTTAATAGTGCGGTGAGATTTGCCTCAAAACAGGGATGAGAGAGTATAATGTAAAAAATACTTAAGACACAATGACATCAGAGCGAGCCTTAGAACAGTGTGAAAAAGGTAAATAAATCTAAATGAGTAGGTATGGATAAGCCCATAGACACTACACGCTATGGTGGAATTAGTGTGTGAAGTTTATGTGTCAAATATATTATTATTTAAAAAATTAATAAATTTAAAAATTTCTGCCAATAAACAAATTATTATTTTTATTTTATGTATTAGATTTAATATAGTTTATTTATTTTATTTCATTCTTGGTTTCGTTCAAAAATTGTATATATATTATTTTTTTCAACCATTTTTTAGATTCTCTACTTTGCTCTGCCGAATTATTTACATCTTTCTTTTTGCTCTTTCTTTTTCTTTTACTCTTTTCATTTTCTTATTTTATCCATTTTTCTTTATGTTAAAATATAAATAATAAATACCGATTATTTTAAGGCAGTTAGAACACATTACTCACAACACATAATAAATAAACAAAAATTAATTACAGGAATGCTCAGCTCTGTATGTATACATAGGTTACGTCTGTATTGTATGCCTATGATGTTAGGCTAGAGTCTTGTTATAAGGCTTTATGTCGCTGTTCTCGCGTGTAGAAACTTAATGATGGTAATTATGAAATATAATGCTAAGATTAAATTTATAGGGAATATTTATAATAAATGATAGACTAAATTGTATGTATATAAAATACAGAATTTCTTACGATGCAACAGAGAGTATGTTATAAAAAATACAGTATGAATATGAATAAATGATAAAGAAAAAACGAGGAACAATGTAATTGAGATCGGGACAAGGAAAATAAATCTTGTTATTATTCTTTATACAGTTTGAAGGCACAAGATACGAAAGCCATATTTTGAAAGATAAAAATACAGAAAAAGTGGGAAAACACTACTATGAGTCACGAATGACAACTAACAATGGCGGCACGTGCACTGAGAGCAGATCATCTCTCGACAAATACTCAGAGTTATACGTGCGCTGAGCCTATTATCGAGTAATTGTTGGGACCTCGATAAGCTAGCTCTGGCACTGTGATTTGTAGTCATCTATTTGTATAGCTTTGTTTAATATGGTATTCGCTATCAAATTCACGTTGTTTTATGTTTTTATCAAATCACATTTTGATGAGAGGGATTATATATATGTATGCTAGAGATTCATCACCGCCAGAGACTACTAGTGATTTTTTTAGCCCTCGTACTTCTGATAAAAAACTTGTATCTGAAATACCTATTCTCTACTTAGGGTTGTAATTTTTTCTTATGACAAGTGAGTATTTCCGAGTTTTGTCTCATTGTTGATTATCGGAGCTGCTGTATATATCTAAAAAATATTTTTTGTTATGTAAAAATAAATAAATTAAACTTTATAATTTATTTTTGGAGCAATGTTAGCATAGAATTATTTTATTGTTATATAATTTACTCTTTATACACTAATTTATTTTTTTTGAAAAATGGAAACTATAAAATGTAAAGAGAAATCATAGTATACATAGATGGTTCTATTGAGAGCTACACAGAAAATTGCACATAGTAAAAGGTTTTGATATAGTATTGTGAGAAACAATTTGTGCTTGAGCATTTGAAAAAAAAGTGGATTTTGAAATTTGACATTGCTGAAGGATACGAGAAAGATCAAAAAGCTTCTATGGGCATTTTGTGCGTAATAGACCCATCTATCTATATTTCAAGTTTGAAAGTCATTTCGAAAAAAAATTGTTGAAGTTGAATCAAAAAATGTTGAATCATTACATAATCTTGTATAATATATATAAAACTCAGAGTTCACTAGAACAAAGATCACTATTACGCTAGTATAGCAGAAAATATCACTCGAGCGAATGAGGACACCGCTAGTTTATGGGTTGAGCATTTTCGCACAGTGGAAAGAGTCTGCGCACATGTAATAATTATCTTTACATTAATCTCAAACGCATTCATAGAGTTTGAGAGAGTGCACTGTTGGACATATAGGACATTTAATGAGTAGTATTAAAATTTATATTATCGTTTTGAGCTACTCGCTCAGATTATTGTGGAACTGAAAAGACGACGAAGTAGCTACATAATGGGGTCGTCAAATAATTGACTCTCACATAATGACTTCGTGTTTATAGATCTAGCCCTTATTGTTATATCCAGAGAGAGTTATCTAAAAAGAATATTTCTTTAAGTTATATGTGTTTATAATAAATTGGATATAATTTTGAGAAAGAGATTAAGGTAAAGTTCTTGTAGTTCATAATTGCTCTTGTCTAAAAGTGAAATGTCGTTGGTTTTCTCTCACGATCTCGATTCGTTTCATTTTTGATTTTATGTGATGGAAAAAATAAAGTTCTCTTTTTCCTCTAACTCAACCCTAAATGATTCTGGAATTTTTCTTTTATTACCTTTTTTTTCCTTTTCTTGTCCATATCAAAATTTTTTTGTAGGCCCAATTCCTAATTCTGTTTTCTCACTTTTCTTAGTCTCTGTTTCTTTTTTCCATTTTCTTGATATTAAGTGCATGTGTCATCTCTCATACTATCTACTTGTCTTGACATTGCCTTCTTATATAGAGTATACATTAAGGCTGTGATTTAGAGAGCTTCTGCAATATTCACTGTGTCTAGACAGTTAGTAGTATGACTCTCATTAATTTAGCAAACAGCGCTCATTACTAGAGGAATTACTTGAGATATTTAGGTGCTAGTAAAATATTAAAGTTCATCTGTGAAGTTATAAATTATTTAATTGAGCTCTTGGATATATCGCTCAGCACATATTATTTAAGATACGTATATCTTATAATTTTGATGACTATATCTGAGTAATTTTCAGAAATCCCCACATTGTACAGTCATCTTTGAATGCAAGGTTATATAGACACATACACTAGAGTGTATTTTGTATACGTGGGGATTTTTAACGCTCACAGTAGACCTTTGACATGTTGATCAAGATTTTCTCACTAGTATTCTCATAGAAGTTGAGCAGTGACTTATAACATTTACGCACATATTACCAAAATAAGTTGAGCTTTTATATAGATCTTTTCAACCTCTTTGAAGAGAAATATATAGTCAATAGATCTTATTGTTTTGAGTTGAATCAATTAGGACTTCAGTTAGGACTTAAAGTATTGAATTTTAAATCTGATAACTTATGCTCATGTTATTAATTATAGAGTATCGATACTTTATGAATTAGACTCGTACTTTTTCTGATAAATTGATATTATGAATATACTTTTGAGTTATAGCAATTTAATCATTTATATTATGAGATATACTCTAGATCCAACCCCTTGCCGACTCTATGGGGTGAGATTAAATTATTAAATTTAGTGTACAACTTTGAGACTGATTTTTTAAATCATCAACATTTTATGTTTTGTAATTATTTACATTTATGTATTTCTTATTCATGTTAGATATTTTTCAGATATTAAAACTTCGACTTTGATTTTTCAGATTTAGCTTTTTTTCTTGATTTTTTCTAAAATTTTTGGAAATGGGTTGTTTGGATAACTTTTTATTCAGATTTTATGCTTTACGTCTTATTTAAACTTTATTTACGAATTTAGCTTTTGATTTATGATTTCTTAAGTTTAGTTTGATTTTAGTTTCGTAGATTGGTTTTGACTTTATTTGCGGATAAAGACTTCGATTTTAAATTAATATATTGGTAGTCTATTGTTTAGCCTAGATTTTATTATTGACTTTAGTATAGTGATGATCTAGTTTGATATTGGACACACTTTATCAGGGATTATTATCTCACTCAACTTATGATATATACAGTTGAGATTTCATAACACTTGATTTAAAAATACGAAGCTTTCGAGTGAATCTGATTTTCATAACTTAATCAAGGTTAATTTATTTTTTATATTTAATTAATGTTTTGTTGTTTAGATGATTTATTGACATATTTATTTGTCAATTTATGCTGTTAATGAGTTGGTAGCTTGTTTGTGTATAATTCCATAAATATGGTAAAGAATTTAGAGTGTTTAGATATTGAAAAGGTAAGACAGACTAGTTCATTATAAATTATTAGAAATACTTTTTATTATACAGGGGTTTACACTTCTAAAACGTTTAAATGTTATTTCACTGCAATCCTTTTGTATCTCTTTCGTAGTAACATAGTTGTGCTTCTTTGACCTTCCTCTCTTCGCCTTTTTCTATCATTCGCTAATGTTAACTTCATGTCAATTACTGGTTGGTAATATCATTTCATATATATGGCATTTCTATGTGTATTCGATTTTATTATAATACATGTCATTCATTCATCGCTGTTAACATTTGATACAGGAGTCTGTCTTTATTTAAGATTTTGATTGTTAAACTAGTTGACACTTTTTTTGCGTCACCGCTTTCCAATGGAATAGGAGAAACATTCATTATTATATTATTTTGAGATTGATATTTTGCGCATTAATAATATGATGAAGTTTATGAGGCATCTAGAATACTAATTACTCTGAGAGAAAGTTCTTGAGAATCATTTGTTATAAAGATATTATGAGTTCGACGAATACAGTTGTATATTACAGCATATATTTATATAAATACTCTATACTCCTAGTCATTCAGTGAACGACATACTAGGAGAGAGAGAGAGTGATCTATGGAGACATGAAAGTATAATTATTTTATAGTTATAATTATTTATAGAATTAGACACACAACGTCAAGTGAGTATAGTTTTTTATCTGTTTTTGACCAAAAGATATCATTAATAAGTTATAGTTAGAAAGTATTTGGTGGTGTAGGTAGTCTATTTCATATCTATTAGACACTACAACCACCGTATACTATTTAAGTCTGCATTTACTCATAATCATCGGCAGGAACAATTACAGATTGAGTACACTTATTTTTTCTCCCACCTACACGTATGTATAGATATATTAAGGGATATAAAATGAGGGATAGTCTGTAAGATATGTTTGATTCTATAGAGAAGGGGTGTGGCTATAAAAGATGAGTATTACTATGATTATGTGTTGGCGATTAAGTGTGATTTAGACACGCAATTATACTAAATAAGAGCGATAACCTATATAGGCAACTGGAATGTCATACTCTTTAAGGCAATTGAGGTATATATATTATATATATATATTAATATAATTATAATAAATAATATATAATATATCTAATATATTAATATAAATATAAATTAATATATTGTATAATTAATATATATATATATATATATATATTAAATTTATAAATATAAATATATAATATATATATATATAATATATATATAATAATAGTATAATATAATTATCATATAATTAATTATATTTATTAATTATTATTATTATTATTCTTATATTGTGATTATTTATTATATTTTAATAATTGTTATATTATATGAAGTTATAATATTATTTACATAAAATATCTTAAATTTGTTTCATAATATTAATCGGCAAAATAATCGGCGTAATTTGACGATGACTATAGATGACGATTTGTATAAATAAATAATACTGCCCTGAATTTATTTATCCAGTTGAATATTGACTGAATAGACGGATTAATTTTTCGTTATATATAATCCATATCTACTAAATATATTATCAGCGCTATCATGGCTCATAGATAGAGCACTCATCGTACTATAACCGGATCTCAAATAAAAACTTGAGGACGACAGACTTCGAAAGTTGTACAAAAGTTCGATATTTCCTATATATCTTTATAACTGGCTTATAGTTAGGTTCTGAGGCTATACTCTTATATAATATCACTCTGAGAGTTTAAGAGGTTTTAGATAGATTAAAATAGCCTAATTAATTGTAGTATGACATTGCTGATGAAAGTGCTCTTTACGATAATGTCTTCGAGTATATATAAAATTTGTTCGGATCCAATGCAATCATAGAATATTGAGAGATTAAAAACACTCTGAGTATATTCGTCGAGAGGATATACCTTGGCCAACTAACTGTATGAGCTGTAATAAATTCGCTACATATAATATATGTTAAGGGGCCCGACCACATAACGACTTGTAGGCACCCACCCACTACCTAAGTGTCGATATCGTCTATCGATAGTATATAATGGACTTACTACTATTTATTTCAGATCTCTTCGTTATATTATATAATTAAATAAAATTTTCAAATGTGGTTAAAGCTAAGGAAATATTATTATTATAACACATAAAACAATGTAAGAAACGTTCATAATAATAAAATAAGATAGCTATAATATTTAATGTTTAATATATACCATAAATGAGGATCTAGAACATTATTGCGTCATATGACGCATGTAGGTTATGTATGTATGTATGTATTATAAAAACTGACATTTATGTATTATATACCTTTATAAGTAGCATAATTGCCGGTCTAAAAAATTTTGCTTAAACTAGATCAGTATATATATATATACTTCTTATATTTATAATGCTAATAACGTAAAGGAAAGAAGGGTGGTGGTGTGGCGCTTTAATGTTAAACAAATATTCATCTGTGTTATAATATGAACGTTATAAAACTTAAAATCATTAGATGTTGAATCTTGAGTGTGCGTAGATAGTCTTATATATATAATTATAATTCAAAATGGGGCATTTTTTATAGACCTCCTGGCTAGTCACATAGAATATTTAAGATTGCAGCTCAGTAAATTAGAGTAGCTAAGATGCCTACTGAAAAAGAGAGAAAAAAGTTATAAGTGAATACATTGATTTGAATTTATTAATGTATTATTACTGAGTTATGAGAATTTCATATTTTAATGAATGTTTGCCTATTATAGTATGTATACTTATATATAATAGAGTATTTAAATATATAAATAATTGATTTAATATATAACCACTTTTTGAGCCAGATTAGGTCCATACCTATAAAGAAATGCAGTTAGACTTAATTATATTAAATTTACACTTAAGAAAGCATATATATATATAGTAACAGTATGAGAGTTATAGAGTGAGGAGTAATAAATTTTATCGGATACTTAGAGTGACCATATTAATATATAATAATATGTTTAAAATATGAATGTGATTAATCTTATGGGTACTCACGAAATTGCAAAGGTTGAACTGATAAAACACGATATATAAGCGTTTCTTGATATACTAGTTTTTAGATTATTCGTATAAAAAATAGAAAACACGCCATGAACTCTTAAGTAAGAGATAAAATACCTCGTGGATATGAGGATATATTACAAAAGTATGATTTATGAACGAGTAAGACATATGATTGTTTTTTTATCAATTTGCCATTCATTTATACGAGTCAGAATTCTCTTCATATATGAATGTCATCTCACATTTCAGTTTGGACTAGCGTAATAGAGGATTCACACACTATATGGTTGCGCCAGATCCGGTCGGAAGAGTAGAAGAGCTCTGTCTTAGTCGTAAATATCCAGAGAGTACACGCAACGAGAAACAGACTATTCGACACAGCGTAGATGTTTCAAATAGAATATAAAAGGCGTTAGCTCAATAGGGATAAGTGATGAAATCTTTCAATTACTTATAAGGGAATAAAATATGAAAATGAAATACTCATGTAGTACATGCGAACATATCAAATGAAAAAGCGGAAGAGACGAGGGGACAGAGAATTAATCTGAAGCTAGAATGACGAGATAATAAGGGAGACTTATCAATAAAGATTCCTTTTTTAGCTTTTATAAATTAAAAGTATAAGGACCAAATAGGGAACATTGTCCAATTAAGAGGAGATTGAAAGGAACTCTTTAAATGTGAGATTCTAAAGCATAAGGAGAATCGTGGCTATCGAAGAACAATTTTCTCAAGTATGTCTCACTTCATTTTGTCTTTGAGATGTGTTTATTCTGTAGCGTCGCAACACAAAGTAGTGGAGGCATATTATAAGAGTGGTGCATGAGAGAGACTAATGAGGTCAAATCTGAGAGATACATACTAATATGATACATCAATTTACACTCATAATTTAGAATTTAAATTTATTGAGCACGCGTAGAGGAATATACGAATTTTGATATGAGCAGTGGCTATCAAGTAATTAATTAGGCAATGTGAATTATGGTGCAGAATGGAAAGTAGCCCTCGGATAATTAATATATATTGGAGTAGAATTCTGAAGGAGGTAGTTAGACAAGCTATATGCAAGGTAAGCTTGTATTTATGGTAATTTATTTTAAAGCTAATTCATATAAATAATACATTATGGTGAGGGTCCTATAAATGAGTGACTAGGAATAAGCAGCATCATGTTTAGTAGCCTATTTTTAAATATAAGCCCAAAGTAGTAATAGGAAGGTTTGGGAATTTAAATAGGATACAGATTATAGACTATACATCTCTTGAGTTGTAAAAAGTTGTTGGAAAAGTTTATCTAGATATAAAGTACCATATATTAATAAGGTTCATATGTAAATAGTTTCTATGATCTTTATAATGTTGTCAGTTCTTTTACTTTAACCTGACAACGCAATTGTAAAATATATCAATTAATATAGGACAATGGTAAACTTATACTAGTGAATCATTGATACTGTTCTTGAGCACATATACAAGCTGTCACTATTTGACTCTACAACTCTCACTTATTCTATTATAACAATAATTCTAATTGCCTTATTTGCTTTTATGTGATTGCCATACATTTATTGTTGTAATAATATTAACGCAGATTGATGCTCTTTATTAAAAAATTAACCCTAGAATCTCGATATGTATTTTTTTATTTATTTATCTTTTATTTTGTTAGGGGGAGAGAAGAGGAAGAGAGTTCGCGTAGAGAGAGAAGGGAGAGGAGAGATAAAAATAGAGACAAGAGCAAAAAGTATTTACTGAGACTTAACTCAATTCGAGCAGTACGCTGTCAATACACAGAAACTCAGTCGGTCACAGAACTACTACTCTGTCATATACTTAACTAGTCATCTAAGACAAAGTATTAACTGGGCGAGTATACTCAAGTATATAGAACCTCTGAATGTCCATTCATACAAATTATAATGTTATTATTAAGTGCATTTATTATCTTATATAGTATTAACTACTAGGTTAAATTGTAAAATACTAAGTAATCTTATTTTCACAATTCTATACAATTTAATGTTTAATGTTATATACCTATATATATATATATCATGTGTATACTTGAGAAATATCCCAAAGAACAACACGTTTCATAAAAATGAATTAAAACAATTTTGTGGGGGTTATTATGTTATTTTTATAACTTAAAAGCATTAGTATTTCTTTTTTTTTGCTAGAACTGCTTAATTATAGCTAAACTATTGGATAGATTCTATAATGGATAATAATTAATAGTTATTCTTTTTATGTTTTTTCCATAATGTTGTTAAAAATTTCACTGGAGTCATGATGTTTGCTAGGAGTTATATGATTGTTATATTATTTATAAGCATGTACTCTGTTAGCTTAACAATTTAGTGAAGGTGGATGGTTTGAAAATATCCCACTCTACTATTAATATAGTTGTATAAAAACATGTATTGTAGTTTATAAGCTTTTATACATCTAACAGAACTTATAAAACACTTTTTCCTTTTCATGCTACAACTCAAGCTCTCATTTTCACCTCTCTTACCCTTCAATATCTCTGATTGCTGGGTATTTCAATCACATAGGAATCTCTCATAACTGAGGTGATCATTATCTTACCTTATTTATCACTACAATCTAACTCTTTGGTCTTTATTGTCTACATATTTCGGTGATGCTATTACATGTGGAGTAACATATAAACGTAAGAGAATACTGTCATAAAACCTTTATTAATGTGAATCTACAAAGTATAAAAAATCTACCCACTTCATTATTCAGTATCTTGTGAATCTAGCTAGATATTATATAGCTTAATTTCAACCTCAGAACATGTATCACACAAATATTCGCACTGAAGTCTAATCGTACACTTGTCGTATGCTAAAAGTATCGCTAAATATTAGACCAACCTATTTATTTTGGACCTACTCAATCTATCAGTAAGTAAGATATTACAAGATCTTTATTATACTATTCTTATAAATGCTCACGCTTTTCTAATTGAGCAGTAATTGATCTAATATAGAGAGCTCTTACACCTGAATACACTCTAGAGGTGTCTTAGCATACTCCGCTATGTAGGTCAGCGAATGTACGAGCGTGCTCTCTCGATCCTCTCATATGGTGACGACCGGGGTGCGCACATTGTCGAAGTGCACTCGCATCCTCCTGAGCTACGCACCGCTAATCTGAGGGCTGGACTCGAGTAGCACACCCAGTGGAATAGAGCCTTGGAAGTAATTATTATTATTCCTCTTGAGAGACTAGATTGAGTCCTTATGTTGTGGCTACACCCACTGAGTCGTGTGGTTTTATGAATGATATAAGGATGATTGGTTTTTCAAAATCAGAGGAGACAAAACGACCTTTTACTATAATCAAAATCAACTAACAGAACTATTGATAATAACAGAATACTGATATCCATAAAATATTGGAATTGGATTAATTATTATATTTAAAATATTGTGTGGCTAGAATAGAGTAGCGAGTACCTCCTACTCTTTTTTCGTAGATTTTATATTTACACAACCTCTATGATAATTGCATAGACGGTTCTTATAAGAACTGTGCAGAATATTTCGATAATATGTATTATTGCATATTTTTTCCTTGTTAAGATTCATTCTTATATTCTCAGAGAGAGAGAGAGAGAGACTAACACTATACACAACGACTCAACACTGAGGTTCTAAGGTAATAATTATATCATTACCCTATACAGTCTGAGATTGTCTATCATTTATATCACCATGTTAATGGATATATTGTATTCGAGCTAAAATTGACACCAATCTATACCAATACCCAATGTTATTAATACGGATTAGTTTTAATATTATTATATTATTGTCTTTAATGTTATTGTTAATTAAGAATATACAAATGATATGGTAATTATAATTGTTGATATTAAAATAGTGTTTAAATTTAGTTTTTTGTTAATTAAGTGTTAATATATGTGTTTAGAGTTTGGTAATATTGTTAATATCAACATTTGGTGATAACAGTAATGCTTATTCTGGATATAGTTATATACCTATTGACGTAGTCTAATACACTTCTACCTGTATGAACGTATATATATACGGATACTTTAGGACACATAATAGTTGTTATTAATATAGTCCATTTTTAACTTTCCTACATGGGTAACATGGAAAAACATTACATTTCCATACGTGTGCCCTTTTTTCTCGAAATGCATAATTTCCAAGTTGTCATAGGTAAGAATTGTTATGAATGTATATACGGTTTTTAAGGGCAGAGAACATCTATGGATATTTTTTGGAAAAATCTTTCATTTTCATCAATTGTCTGATAAGAACTGTTATGTGAAACATTCCAAGATTATAACTTTGTTTCATTTTCCATTGTTTCAGAATCTTGTATATCTGTAAAAACAAAAAAATTCACAATTTTGTACGCTAATTGTAAAAAGTTGAGCTTCACATCTTTATAATAAAATAGTATAAATATAAACAAATAATCCTAATTATTTTTATTTAATATATAATTATAATTTAATTTTATGTTCATAATCAAAATCTATAATAAAATTAGATTAATATTAAAACACTGGCTCTCCTATATAAATGCTGAGTTAAATTAAAATTTATTTCCAGTCTTTCCAAAATTCGCAAAAAAATATCACCGTGAATAGTCTCGCTATAATTTATATAATTTATTTTGTATTAATTGTATACTATTTTTATTTTTTATAATGTTATATAATATTTAAACTAACTAAAACATATAGTCTCAGCGACATAAGGTAAAGGACAGTTCATGTGCGCAAGAGATACTTTTGTCTCACAAACAAAGAGACGTGAGTGACCGGCATGGTTCGCAATTTGGGGAAGTTCCTAATTTCGCTTCGTCCTTCGTAGGTGCTTATATGAGGAGGTTTTCACTTAACTATATCAATTATGCTTGTGGACTCATTCTAATTGAGTACTTCACTCGGCATGTCCATCAAGATATACGTGAGCTACTCTGTGAGCTCAGGTGGTTGTTTAATCATGTATGAAAACACTAAAATAATATAAATACATGGAATAGGCATGTTAATGATGTAGTATTTATTAAAGATGGGTATTGTCATATGGAAAGTGATTAGTGATATGAGATTGCTTAATAAGCGGTAATGTATAGTTACTTTAGGTCAGTTTAGAGAGAGGGGAGTAAAATGAGAGATTAATATTATATATTAATAGATGGTTTATTGAATATTAAAGAAAGGATGGTAAAGTATACTCAAGAATATTAATAGTAGCGTGAAATGCTGACTGGTGAATTCGACTTGAGCTGAGAGGTACGAATGAAAGGTTAGATTGAAGAGATCGAGTAAAGGAGTGTGAGTTTGCAGTTGAGTAGATGTAAAAAGAAATGGTGAATTAAATAGGAGTGAATGAGTGGGGTTTTTGATGAGAAGGGGTGTGTGTTGTGAGCCTAGACACACAAAGTGAATTTGACACGAAGATTATCAACAGTATGTATGTGGTACGAGTCAGTATCTTGTTACAGCCTAGGTGATATTATTATTATTTTTATTTATATAACTATTGAGTGATGAGCTTCATCATAAAGGGTTTTGAGAGAGAATGTTATAGGTGAGACTTTCCTTCTGTAAATTTGCCCAATGTTTTTCTACTTAACTATCTCTTTTCATTTTTATTTCATTAGAGTTTATTGTAAATATTAATTATTTCATCTTTCTTATAAATATTATAGTATATATATATATATCTTATATAATAAAATATAAAATATATTACGATTATTATATTATAATCATTATTCTAAATATTCTACATACTATTTACATAAACTATAATTTTGTATTAAATAGAGATTATAATTATTGTCATATTAAATTATAAAAAAATATAATTTTAATATACCAATTTTTTTAATTTACATGGTTTTAGCTTCAATAAATATATTATATATTTTACTCACTTATTGATATAAGTAATATAATTGAAATGAGTACAGAATATTATATATTAATATATCTATTCATGCACTAGTAGAGAAACACATTAGGCTAAACTAACACTCCCAGTGTCAATGAGGAATTAGATCATAAACATTAGAGCTATTATATAATACTCTTTCATATGAAAGCTCAGAAAAGAGATTTTTTTATCAAAAACTGAGCTGTTAGACACATGAGAGCAGGTTTATTTGAGATAGTACTCGTAAAATCATAATACACATATTGATGTCCAGCATATTCCTTTCAGTTAATTATTGGCTGAGTATTTTTCACCCTTGTCCGGTGCTCTATTACTCTTATTTATTGTATTCATCCAACTGTCACCCGAGTAGTGGACTGTGGAAATTTGCGACTGTGAGTATTTGTAGTCTTTTGGTGAGGTTTGAATTATTAATTTCAACTTACAATGGCAAGTAATTCTCTTAACGTTTATTTTCTTATTTTAGTACCATCGTTAGGATGTATATTTGTTAGGTTTCATTAACACTAATTATGACGTTTTATATCTTGCTCTAGGTTATTTGCCCAGGTTCAATACCTCAGTCAGGGTTGATAATTAGCTCAGATAGGTTTTTTAATCATAAATATATAATAATATAATGTTATAATTATTAATATATAATTTGTGTTAGGGCTATTTACTTTGATGTAGATTTACTTATAGAAAGAATAGTAATTACTTTATAACAGTAATATATATTTCATTATATAAATAATTATTCAACATTATATATATATCAAATATAAAGTGATATATATTTAATTATATAATATATATTTATATGTGGTGATAATATAAGTATATACACTATTTATATCCTTAGGGTTCTGTGCCTTTGATTTAGTAATTTAATTATTTGGCATTAATAAAGGTATTTTAATATAATAATATAAATTTATTGTATCATTGAGTTTTAGTATAATAAGTACTTAGGCATTAAAATCGGAATCCATAGTTATTTAGTAATACTACTCTATCTATTATTAGTATTTATTAATAATAAGTTACCTTTTATGTTATTTATATTTTTTTTTTTTTTCAGAAATTCAAGGCCATATAGAGAATAATCTATGTCTTCAGTGTTTCATTTATCGAGATTCATTTAATGCAAATCTTGAAGACTTAATATTCCAACCACACACAGTGACACATTTGAGACTGGTTCCTTTTTTATGACAATTATGTGTTTATATTTGAGAATCCAATACAATTTTAAGTACATTTCTCACTTGATTTATTAGATCAAATTTCTTATATTTCTAGCATCACTATATTTTCAGTTCTCATATTCCGATTAGAAACAATATTGTGACATTTTCTTCTTGCAACATTTTTCATCATCTCACTCTCTATATAACTAAAATAACTGTTATACTTTTAAATTAATCTGTTCAATTACATATTTTTATAAATAAAAGTAATTTTCATTAGATAATTTGTCAATCACGGATCTATTAATAGAGTCGCACGATTATTCAAGGTCTATTAATCTGCATCCTCAGTTATCGAAAATAAAGGTGTATGTGTCAGAGTCTATGATAAGTCCACAATTTCTGCCTAATCTCATTAATTCTGAAATTACCTATCGTCGTTTAACATTGTATTATGACACAAATATTATCATTTACACTTTATATTTAAATTTGAGAAACATATAATTTCATTATTTTTTAGCCTTCTTCGACTCCTAAACGCTGTAATGTGCAAATTATGATATACTGATGTTCCTAATAATAATCACAATATAACCTAGATTAATTATAAAAATTCTAGCAGTTGCGCAAATCTCTTATAATTTAATTAATTAATTATGTTTTTTCTCTTATAAGATACTGAAATTGTTTTATTACTATTATTTACTTCTGCATACACTATCTCGTATCACCACAAGAAAGCCCTTTTTCAAGTGAAGGGGTATTTTACTAAAAAACAAAACCGTCTGCGCTTCAAATACCAATCAACATATCTCTGATGTGATGGACATAGATTACAAGCTATGAATTAGTGAAAAGAAAATTTTTGTAGTAAAATACTCATGAAAGAGCAATTCCACAGAAAAAAGGTTGGCAGGAAGTAAAGTGAATCAGCCAACAGCTACAAAAATGCTGGCCAGCATGTTCAACTGCCCACAGCCGACTTTCTCCTTATACACGAGATCTTGCACTCTCTTTTTTACCACGAGATTAGTCTTATAGTGAGTTGGACTTTGTGAATAGCTCTAGTATTCAGGTATGTACTCTATAGCATGACAATTACACACTATATCAATGAATTAGAACTGTTATAGACACAGCTTCTGCGAGTTGCAACTTAGATAGTTCTACCCTGGCTCTAATATTAGGATACTGTCCTAGTCATTGAAAGAACTAATTTTACCATTGCCCTATCTTTGAATGATCATCTTAAATATTTATAAGTTCTTTGCAAGTATTAACTAGCTTACAACATAGTTACACTTACAATTTTATTAAGTTAATTTTTTTTTTAATAATTTGTCAACTGAATAAATCGCCAATGCTCAAAAGGATGATTAAAAAATATCAACCATAAAATGTTGAAGAATTTAAAATAAACCCATGTACTAAATTGGACACTGGTTAGGTAAGAAAATGCAGTACATCTAAACATGACCTTTCAAAACTTAATCACACCATATATTGATCATCCATATACTTTTCTAGCGTTTTCTTAAAGGTTGAAACTGAGCTCCTATCAATCACATCCTGCGGTAAACATCCAAAAAATTGATGGTTGTTCCTAAAAAAATTCTCTCGCACATAGATAGCATGCTTTCTTCTTTATTGAATCCTTTTACTCATCTCTATGAATCCTCACAGTGTTCAGTTCTTTGCTTATATGAGTAGCACTTTCTAATCGATACACAGACCTACTTGCTTACCTCTTTTTGATAGGTTTGCTCATGTTGATTATATCTATATATTTTTCTCTTGCAAACCTGAACTTTATTTTAACTCTAATTTAATGAAATATCTCTTCTCTGAGCAGAAAACTTTCTCTAATTCTTCTTGTATATCTTAGTTTTTTTTTTTATTATTTTATTATATCCAGATGATCGATATGTATCGTATTTTTTCTGCTTTAATATTGCTATCCCAGTCATTGATAATCTCACTATACCTTGCGAAACACCTCCTCCACCTTATGATGTGGTTCAATAACTCATTTAACAATTATAACAAATATTTTTTACCTATCTACTCGATATTCTATTAATATATTGCTTTTATAATTAAACATTTACTATTTTTCTATCTCTATACTCGTTGTATTTTTATTAGCTCTACTTTCATTCGCCTTTTAAATCTTATTTACAATTATGTTGATATAAACTTATCATCTTTTCTTTTATCTTCTATTTGACAGATTCTGAAAGCCATTTTGCTAAGAAACTCTGCTGATTTAAGGAATTACATTTTTATTTAAGTTAGCAGAAGAAATCTTAAAAATATAATTTAAAAGAGGGAAAAATAATAAGACCAAGTAAACGATGGAAAAAAAATCGGGACTTTTTTTTTGAGAGGAAGATTTCTAGTAGTCGAAATTATAAGTTAAAATTGGAGCGCTACGTCATCTGAGATACTTTATACATGATCTACAAAAACTAGAATCTTATAATTAAAAGTCGAAAGGCAATTCTAAATGCAAAACATGAGCCTCTGACCTAATGCAATAAAAAGAAGAATATAGTCAATTGTTACTTGAATGTGGGTCATCTAGAAGAAGTTAGTAGAGATAGAAGCACGAGCTGGAGCTTCAGTTCTTAAGTGCATCAAAATATTTTTTTTGAGCTGAAACTTATGGGCACTAAGATCCATTTATATGAGCAAAATTGGTGAAATGGTAATCTGCGTCAGTTTTGTTTAATTATAATAAGTTTATTATGCATTAATTTTTCACTAGTGGTGCACATTTCTATGGATTAAAAATACAAAAATAAAAAAAATATTTGCAATAATGAAATTATTACCATAGATTACATTGCACTTATAATATGTAATCTTGATCATATGAAAGGAATGGATGATACATAGTGTAGTAGTTAAGCGGATGTATAGTACGTGGTGAGTGTTGGCTGGGAACTCATCGATACTGATGGGAGACAGACAGCAAGTGAATTGAGTATAAGTAAATTTGTGAAGTGAGTGTATTTTGCGAGTAGTCGCGAGATAATGTACATAGGTGCAATAAAGGAGTAATATAGTCTATAAAGTTTTGTGAGGGGTATGTTGTGAGCCTTGCCCTGGGATGAATCCTACATTCCTACATTGTCCTACTTAACTTGTAGTGTTGTGTTCATATACGCAGCTCTGTATGAAGATCTAGGTGTGGTTTTTTTTATTTTTTTTTTATTTTTTTATTTTTTAGTGACGATGCACTTCTCAACTTATAAGGTATTGAGATAGTGAGTATAGGGGGGGTTTTCACTTTTCGATTTATGTCTATATAGCTCTTCTCATACTATATAATATTATAAATCCTATTTTGCTTAGTAAAAAACGCCCTCTTACGCACCCTACCCCACATTTTGTGGGAAACAAAGGGAGGATAAAAGAAAGAAAGTATTCCTGATTCTTAATATCGATTAAGTTAATATAAATATATATCATGTATATACAGGCTGAGCAGGGAGGAATGAAATTCTTTTTAGAAATCAGTTTTGCTTGGAAGACATATTAATATATTTTGTTATTTAAATATATAAGCTTAAATATCTAGTATAATATATATATTTGTATATAGTTTTAAGTGATAATATTGAGTGATATTTGAGCTCTCACTATTAAACTAACAGTAAAGCTGAGACATATCTGATATCTCATCTATGTACACTTAGAAATAAATATAATTAACTTAGTGGAGAAATATGAATTCTATTTTCAGATTTAGATGAATTATTTCAAACTCACATGTAAATATGATAAGGATAATAATACATTTATCATAGAGGGATATAGTATCATGAGTGTAATTTTTGAGCATGAGAAATCTTTCATTCAATGTCCCGAAGTTATATATAGGGTATTATTAGAAAATCATAATATTTGTCTTGTGTAATATGGAATATACTCTAGAGTATACATATCATGAGGGAATTAAGAAGAGAACAATATACGAAGATTATTACAGAGTTATATAAAGAATTACAAAATGAATTTTAAATTTGGCAGAAAAAATTAATTTCATAGTTTAATATATTAATATATGAATAAAGAGGTTGTGATGAAGATTTAAAAGTAAAAATAAAAAAGAAGCTTCGAGAAAAATATTCTTAAAATGAAGACTAATAATGAGGTCGGAATTCATCCAATTCATGAAAATATATTTATATAGTAGAGGAAAAAAGGAAAGAAATAAAATAAGAGGTAAATGAATCTTGTTTGAGAAGGTAGGATTAAATATGGGGACTTATAAGGGAGAGTAGAGTAAATAGTATACTTCTGGAAGGATTAATAGTAATGTACGAAATGGTTAAGAATAATGAATGTAATAGTGAGTAATTCATATGCTTAAAATTTAATACTGAATATAATAGGATGGTTGCAATCAGTAATCTGAGATAATAGAATGTTGAGGTAATGTGTGGAGGGAACACTTAGTAAAAAATATTAGCATTAACTAATATGCTCGCAAGTTAATATGAAGAGTGATATAATGTAGTATGGGTAGGTATATGATGAGGTTCTAATAGTAAAGGAGATTATGCGTAAGTTGTGAGATGGAGCGTAGAGTTCCAGTCACATGGTGATGGGATCGATGTTGTGTGCAGCAACACGCTCAACCATATGATTTAATTGAGACTCGACTAATATGCCTAAGTGTGAGGAGGCTTTGGGTAGCTAAAGATATATTACTTATTATGGTGATATTTAGATATTATCAGTAAATTTCTTGTGTAGAGTGAGGATGTATTGTGATAATGAGATAGTTGAGCATGGAGAAAAGTTGATGATAACATATTGAATCATTATGAAGGGTACTTAGAGTGTATATCCAGAGGAGGAACACTTGGAGGACACAGCACGCTATCACGTAACGCAACATTAGTAATTATTTATCATATAATTATTTTAAATTAAGGGGGAGAAACTGAGAAGAAATACGTCATATCAGAGGAGTATAAGTTTATCTCGTAAGGTTGTAGTAGGCAGGATAATGATCAACCAACATGACAGTTATGTGCCAGACCACTTTTTGAGGTTACAGAAGAAGTTGCGTCGAAGTGACTGAAGGCATGGAGAGGTGAAGGACACAAAGTGTGTGTAAAGAAATAGAGTGGATAAGCACGCAGGCCCGCAAGTGGTAAACGCCACCTTCTAATGCAGCCCACTTACAAGCGTGCCCTAAGAGAAACTTTTGACTTGCACCCATTATATTATAGTAAATCATATACTCATAGCTAATGAGTTTTCAATATATCCATGGGTGAACACATCTTCTTAATCTAGTGAAATGGAGGTGAAGGGAGTGTGGAAAGAGGCAAAAAAAATGACAAGAAAAAAAATATTGGAGCTTCCACAGAGTGACACAAAATCAGTTTTGGAAAACGTATCTCTCAACGCATAATGCGTTGACAAATTCAGGGAAGATGTACCACTCGAATTCCAACCAAAGTCAGGGAAATTTTAAATTTAAAACCATATGAAGAATGATCCATGGACCAATTGCATATTTTGAAATGAATGTATATGTTTTGTTTTTGTCGTGTTCGCTTTACTTGTGAGTATCTCATTGAGCATTTGTGTTAATAATTAAGGTATATGATTGTATATATGATAAGTGAGTAATCTTCGAAATCGGTTCGGCCGATGGCAAATGATACCATCTCCATAAAATTACTTGCTTACTCTCATCTCTCCTATGATTTTACTTTCTAAATTTTAGTTATCACACTATTATATATAATCATATACTATTCTTTCACTAATTTCAATATGTATTCAATTATACGAGGATTGTTCACCAAATTCAATTATACAATTTGACCTTGAAGGTATGATTGGTTATAGTATATGGATATGTTTTAGACTTTATGACTTATGACTTAATATCTTAGTTTATTAATCTTTTTATCATTATAATTATTTAGATTTATACTTATTTTTAAGGTGTTTTTTTTTTGAGGTTTTGAATAAAGTGATTTTGGATTTTTAGTAGCAGTTGAATAAGGTTATAATTATTTATGGTCTTATACAAAATGATTCTGTCAGAAACATACAACAGCTCATATCTTTAACCGACACAGGTATAGTATGAGCACGAGATTCATAACTGATTATCCCTATCAGTTTTATTTCAGAATTGGCTTGTGAGCTTTAAAAGCGACACATGTAAAATAGGTTTACATATGGGAACAAGACCTGTTTGAGGGGCACAATGATATGTAAGCACAGAGCACTGTTGACTATCTAACTATTGGGAGTCGTCCAATTTCGAA
>JABUQX010021647.1:0-2500 GCA_015478945.1 Trachelipus rathkii
ATAATTAATCTATAAATAAATTTATATTGTTAATAAGCCACTCCACTTTAAGTAAAGGATAATATAATAGGATGTTAATTGGTAGTCAGCTTATTTTCAGATACCTAATCCTGTTGTAGTAAGTAAGTAATAATAATAATAATAATAATAATAATAATAATAATAATAATAATAATAATAATAATAATAATAATAATAATAATAATAATAATAATAATAATAATAATAATAATAATAATAATAATAATAATAATAATAAATTTTGTAAATATTATTGCAGCTGGTGTCCGTGTTGCTATAATTACTACTGTACTAAATAATATTATTGTTCGTATTTTAACTTTTGTAGTTATTTTTCTCTAGATCGACAGTAATTATTTTTTCTTACTTGTTTTAATTTTTCCTTGTATTTTTCTTGTACTTTCGTTGTCTCTTCCAAAAAGTTTATTATTATTTCTTTAAGATTTGTTGCTTCTTCCTATTGAGGTCAGATGATAAATGATGATAATTTCTTTTTATCACAAGATAAATTATCAAAACCTTTTTTCCTCAATAACAAAGATTGAATAAAACCAACAATTCAATTCTCTTTATTAACTCTTTCAAACATTATTATTATTATTATTATTATTATTATTATTATTATTATTATTATTATTATTATTATTATTATTATTATTATTATTATTATTATTATTATTATTATTATTATTATTATTATTATTATTATTATTATTATTTTGTTATTATTATTATTATTATTATTATTATTATTATTATTATTATTATTATTATTATTATTATTATTATTTATTAATATTAATATTAATATTAATATAAATATAAATATTAATATAAAAGATAATTCCAGCTTCTGAATTAGATTGTTTCAACTTATTCTTTTATATATATATATATATATATATATATATATATATATATATATATATATATATATATATATATATATATATATATATATATATATATATATATATATATATATATATATATATATATATATATGAAGCGAACTAACCCTCGAAAAAGATTTCCTTTGAAAAATTCATTCAGTGTAAGAAGATAAAATTTTTGATTCAGCTGCCACTAAAATTTGTATAGTAGTTCATGAAGCAGAATTTTTTTCCTCGAGTATATGTAGTGAAAATTAGACTAAAAATAAATATATATATATATATATATATATATATATATATATATATATATATATATATATATATATATATACATATATATATATATATATATGTGTGTGTGTGTGTGTGTGTGTGTGTGTGTGTGTGTGTGTGTGTGTGTGTGTGTGTGTGTGTGTGAGTGTGTGTGTGTGTGTGTGTGTGTGTGTGTGTGTGTGTGTGTGTGTGTGTGTGTGTGTGTGTGTGTGTGTGTGTGTGTGTGTGTGTGTGTGTGTGTGTGTGTGTGTGTGTGTGTGTGTGTGTGTGTGTGTGTGTGTGTGTGTGTGTGTGTGTGTGTGTGTGTGTGTGTGTGTGTGTGTGTGTGTGTGTGTGTGTGTGTGTGTGTGTGTGTGTGTGTGTGTGTGTGTAAAATGCCGCCTATTATAGACAAGGGTCAGAGCCCTACTTTATTCCACCCGAATTGGAAAGAATAAAGAGCAGAGCCAAATTAATGGCTGACATATTCCGATACTTAGCTTTTTAAAGTTTCGAAATCAAGAACAGTTTGAAAAATTGATAAAGGGAGGAAGTTGTTCCAGATTTTATTAGCAGAGTACATGTAAGACTGAGCATAACTGTTTACTTTGGGGTCAGAGAGAGAGAGAGATGGATAATGAAAGGATGAGATTTTGTTGAAAGATGTGTAGCACGAGTATTTAGTGGATGATATATTCGATTGGATAGTTCAGAAGAAGAACAGTGTCCGTGGTAAAATGAATAATATAGAGAGAGTATAAAGGGTGACACAACCAGTCGACGAGCAGAAAGATACAAGAGAGAGAGAGAGAGAGAGAGAGAGAGAGAGAGAGAGAGAGAGAGAGAGAGAGAGAGAGAGAGAGAGAGAGAGAGATAAAGAAAGAGAGAGAGAGAGAGAGAGAGAGAGAGAGAGAGAGAGAGAGAGAGAGAGAGAGAGAGAGAGAGAGAGTTGATAAGATGATAAGTTATAGACTATACTTTTCCAAAAAGACCTCTATTAGTGAAGCCACTCTACATTGCCATTCATACTCCATACAAGGTCAAACAACGCTCCAATATATCACAAATAACTTTAAAACTTGTTTGTTAAGGATAATAATGTAATGCTTTCAAGAAAGATCTCGAGGTAAAGAAGCAACAAAAATACTATGGGCAGAAGCTTTGATTTGTGCGTTTTTGAAAATGCTGCGTGGATTATTATGTCAAGTTGAAAGATGGAGGAAATGAGTTTCTGAGGCATTGAAATCAAATTTATTTTCTCTGACCCAATTAGTTATATAAGTAAGATCAGGGGTGAGTTGTTCCAAGGCAGCCCTCCTATCATCTGCTAA
>JABUQX010021648.1:0-5000 GCA_015478945.1 Trachelipus rathkii
AAGAGAATAATAGCGATATAGGAAAGGCTCAAATAACAAAAACGACATACACAAACAATCTTCTTGTTATCTTTCGATGAACATATTTATACTGTTAATCGTCTACAATTTCCTCTACTCAAATCCCAACTCAAACATACAACAAATTAAAAAATACATCCTTCCATAACATTATACTAACCAATACTAATGCACTCCCTCTTAAAAAACAACTTTTCCATCCACCCAAACCACATCCTATTCCAGAACAATGCATATACACAATAGCTTGTAATCATTGCCACAAGACCTACATAGGAGAGACAAATGACTACGACAGAAGAAAATACCAGCATACCTACGACTTACGAAACGACAACCAGAACTCATCTCTAGTGACTCAAAGATCACAATACAATCACAAAGTCAGCACCACTGCCATGCATCCTCTTGTACACATTCCTAACCAACATAAAAAAAAATAAGAAACTTTTTTGAATAAATCAATTTGGCACCTATAACACCCTCAAAGGTGAACACACTCTTGATAAACTACAACACAAGCTATTAACTCATCATTCAATTACAATCAAAAATATAATACAGCAATATGAAGAAAAACATCCTCACACGAATAGCAACACACATAACAATAACCCCCTTTCAACAATAATGGTTTAACTCCCCTTCCCTTCCCCCCGTCATTGTCTTTCTTCGCTCATAGTAGTTTGAGGATGAATGAGGTTTTCAAAATTTAAATATTGCGAGCAAAAAGAATCCAAAGATTGTTGAAAACGGTTCAAGAATGCCTGTAGCCTCCGCCCATGTCACAATCACCTACAGGAGCGTTAACAAGATTTTAATTTAGTTGTAATTTTAAGCACGTTGAAAGAACTAATACGACTGAAGAGGTTTCTGATGAAACGAAAGCTATCTTATAAATATTCTCTTTCAACGTGCACGTGCCCTATAAAGTTAATTCTTCTACTGTTTTTAAATAGATATTTTTTAATTGTAATCTATTAGTAAGTGCAATAGTATATGTAAAATAAAAGTTTTTAACTACAACAAAGTTTGCATAAAACCAAGGGTTAATAATAATAATACTACATATGGCCTAAAGCTCGATTATACTATATATTATAATATATATATATTTATAATACTATATTTTATATAAATTAATTTAATTTAAATATTAAATAATTATAATATTATTTTAAATAATAATATAATTTATTTATATTAATATATATATACTATATGATATCATATAATCAAGGCTTAAATGTAAGGTTTTCTTAGTTGTGCAGATGATACCAGTGGCTACCTGTAAGGATAATTGATAGATATTAATGGCTTCAAAATGAATCTTGGCAAGTGAATTTTATAGCAAGAAGTGTAAGGCCTCTTGCATTTAGGTTAACTCAAATTAAAAGCTTTAACTAGATATGAATGGGGATTTGGCTTGAGTCTGTGAAACTAAAAAAAAAAATCTAGAGTGCGAGTATAAGCAGCAATCTGAAAATAGCTATCAGTGTTTGGAAGCAGGAAATAAAGCTAATAAGATGTAGTAATTGGAAAAATAATCGACAATATGGTTTACAAAACTAACAAAATTATAAGTAGCTGTATAATAGCTATTTTTGGTCAGTATTAGAGTTTTGTGCACAAGTTTGGGCCCCTTATTTAAAGAACAAGATAGATAGCTGGAGAGAGGTACGTAAATGCAGACAAGTATGATTTCTGGCCTGAGGGAGGGCTGAGGAGGTTTTGGAATGTTCTCCCTTTAGAAAGGGATTTCTCATAGGGAAAATGATACGTCCATAAAATATTTGCATGCATTGATAATACTGAGACCAACAAATTCTTTATAATAAACCACGACAGGGTACCAGGGATACAGTAAGAAATTAGGAAACGTGTAATTCTCTGATGTTAAGACAAACATTCCATTCTGTCAATATGTTGTAAATTTTTGTAATAGTTTTCCGCTAGGAGTTCTGAGTTGACTCACTTGCAACATTAAAGAAAGGATTGGAAGGATATGGATGGTTTGGGCATGCATATAGTATACGTTCCTGAGTGCCAAATAAACTGATTCCGTCGATAATGGTGTTAATGTTAATAGTAATGATAATGATAGGGGATCGAAGTGATGGGAATGATATTAATAATAGTGAGATAAGATAATGGTAATAATCGATAGTTGTGATAATAATAAAGTGATGGTAATAGTGGGCAGTTATTAATGTCTATGACTAATATATATATATATATATATATATTATATATTATATATAATAATATATAATATATAATAGATATATATATACAGTGGCGGCTCGTGCATGAATAAAATGGTGGGGCCAGGTCTGTTTTTGTATATATATATATATATATATATATTATATATATATATATATATATATTATATATATAATATATATATATATATAATATATATATATATATATATAATAATTTATATTTTAAATTTATAAAAATTTAAAAATATAAAAAAATTAAATTTTAATTTTATATATATATATACTATATATAATATATATATTATATTACATATAATATATATATAATATATATTATATATATATATAGATATATATATATTATATATATATATATAATATATTATAATATATATATATATATATATTATATATAATATATAATATAGTATATATTGGGTGTATATTTTTTTTATATATATATATATATATATATATATATATATATATATATATATATATATATATATATATATATATATATAATATATATATATTTCTACATATTATATATATTTTTATTCTATATATAATTAAATATATCATATATGTTTAATAAATAAGTTTATCTAAAATAAAATATTCCACATATAAATATAAAATATATATCTCGCTAGGGTAGGTCGTTGGTGCTAGAAAACTGGCTAAAAACTTCTTAATTTAAAAAAATATCACGCGTAATTTAAAACGCATTTTAAAAAACTTACCTTTAAAATTGGTTTATTTGTATAAATAGTTTGCCCTTCTGTTCTTTATTTGGGCAAATTTTTCAATCACTTTTGTGTTGAATTGAGGAATCTCCTCTATAAAGTCTTTTTGTATTGATAGCACTGCAAGTGCGTTTAATCTATCTTGTGATGTTGTGTTTCTAAGAAGGGTTTTAATGCGCTTTAAAGTACTGAAACTACGTTCAGAATCGGCAGTCGACACGGGCGTCACTAAAACGATTTCTATTAATTTTGCGGCCTCTGAAAAAGCATCGCATAAACCATTATCGTCCAAAAATTTATACAAGCCATTAACATTTGTGATGGAACTAAAGGTTTCATTATCATACATAACAGCTAACTCGGAAATTAGTCTCTCTTTATGTAGCATAGGATAATTATTTGCAATAGTTTGAATGTGATCAGATGGAAAACACTGCTTATGAGAATTAAATTGCTTCGGGTCGACAACAATATATGAGCGAAACAACTCAAAATTTTTAAATCTTTCATTTATTTCTGTAATTATTTGGTTACAAGCCTTTGTCGCATCCGTTTTTAAGGTATCAGTAACTACACTGCATTTTTTAAGTCTTTTTAATGGAACTTCTAAAACTTCACTATCATCCCCTGAAATAAGAAATTTTGCTATATTGTGCCGTATTGTAGTAATTGAAGATTCAAAATGTTTCAAAGCATCTTCAACTGTAATATTATTTGATTTATTGGACTGTAAAACGTTGTATAAAATATCTGTATGTTTCAACGTTTCATAAAAAAAGACAGAAAGAAATTAAACTCGTAGTCTTCCAATAATCTTTCAAAGCCTACTGATTCACGAATGCTTTTATCGTCCCAACAGTCTTCATTCTGAATCCTTTTAAAACATTCCAACAGTTGTTTCTTGTTTTCTTTTATGCAATTTACGATTTTAGAATGAAAATTCCATCTGGTTTGACAAATCTTTGGAATGTGAACATTACAAACTTTTTGAAGCATATCGTTACGTTTAGGTGAATTCGTGAAAAACGCACCAAATCCACTCAGATTAGCAAAAAATATTTTTATCCTTTTATTTGATGAGCAAACCTTTTTCAAAATTAAATTTAATTTGTGTGCGTAACAATGAACATAATGGGCGTAAGGGTAGTACTCTTTCATCTGCACTTGTACACCGTTGTGGGACCCGCTCATAACAGCTGCTCCGTCATAGGCTTGTGCAATTAACTTGTTGGTTAAGTTAAAAGATTTTAATTCTTCTTTCAGAACACTTGTTAGTCCGGTAGCTGTTCTATTATGAATATTAACAAAACTTAAAAATCTTTCGACAGGTTGAGAATTTCTAGAATAGCGCAAAATAATCACAAACTGTGAAAGGCAAGTGATATCGGTCGTTTCATCTGCTTGTATGGATACAAAACTGACATCATTAATTTCTGATTTTATTTCGTCGATATAAACATGATACATACAGTCTAAAAGGTCATTTTGAATAGTTTTTGAGGTATTTTTTGCCACATTAGAATTTGTCAAGTGATCTTCTAAGACACTATCAAACTTAGATATGTAATAAACCATGTCTAACAATACTCCCCGGTTATTAGATTGTGATGTTTCATCGTGACCTCTCAAAGGTAATTCGTGAATTCCGCAAAATTTTATACAATCTATAATTCTAGATAAATTATGTCTATTTTTGTCTACTATCTCATTATGCTTTAAAATACTGATTCGATGGCCACTATCAATTGATGATAAAATATTTACTTTCCCAAGTTGGGAATACTGAATACAATTATTCAAGTGAGTTCGGCTTCTTTCATGCTTGTGAATTTTCTCTGAGAGATGTTTTAAATCATTGCAACCTGTTCGTGCCCATACATTTTCACCTCCAAATAGCAGACAGTAGAAGCAAAATAAAGCATTTTTGTTATCACTTACAGTAAGCCATTTCTTTTTCTCAAACCAAGATTTACAAAATGTTCTATTCTTCTTTCCATCTTTC
>JABUQX010021648.1:7500-15000 GCA_015478945.1 Trachelipus rathkii
CAAGTCTGTAAGCTAAAGCAAATTTGTTTTAAGTTTATTTATTTATGTCTTTAACTTTATTCTCAAACACTCTTCCATTATGTATTACATTGCATTCTCCATAATTAGTGACAGCAACTGCTCTTAATCATATTGAAAATGTGATGTTTGTTTTGAAGGATTTTCAAGCAAACATCAACGAAACATTTTCAAACATTTTGGAAGTTGCAACAGAACTTCTGCTTTCTGATAATGAAGAAACGATAAATGCCTCTTTTGAGAATCAATGTAAAATGAACAAGATATAGTAGGGCAATTACAATTTATTTTCTTGATGATTTTTCAAACCAGTTACCCAGCAAAAAGTTTTCATTGGTTCCTATTGCATTTCCTATTGGCTCCTATAGGACCAATGAACTTATTTCCATAGGAACCTACGGCTTTCCTATGAGGACCGTCGTGATTATAGATAAGATTTCTGTTGATCCTATAGGAATTTTCCAATAAGGTATGTCGGAATTTCCCTATGACGCCTATAGTAACCAATAAAAAATCCCATATCCTATAAGGTATACAGGAATTCCCAATGACGCCTATAGGAACCAATAAAAAAAAACCCATCGTAACCCATAAGGTATGCAGGAATTTCCCTATTACGCCTATAGGAACCAATAAAAAATCACATGTTAAACCCATCGTTTCCTATTGTCTTACGCGCATGAAAACACACACATATATATATAATTATATTATATATATATATTATACTATATACTATATATATTATATATATAATATATATATATATATATATATATATATATATTATATATATATATATATATATATATTATATATATATTATATATAAAAAATATATATATATATATATATATATATGTATATATATATATATATATATATAATATATATTATATATATAGTATATATATATATATATATATATATATTAATATATATGTATACAAACACCATATATCACTAACACTTGCAGGAAAACTATGGCAAGTGTTAGTGATATATGGTGTTTGGTGGTATTCATATATATATATATATTATGAAATTTATTTAGAAAACTAATTAAATATTGGTCATTTTATAATTTGGACTACAATATAAAAATATCAGTATTATGAGTCATTGATGGAGGCTTAAAAAATTCATCATATCACTCCGCGGGTTGGTCACGTGCCTTCCCAAAAGTCAGTAGAAGAAATACTTCAGTAATCTTTCAGTAATAAAATGGTGAACACGTATACTGTTGTCAATATTTAAGTATTCGGGTTCATTAAAGTTGAGATTGATTCTCATTAACTTAATAAAATTGTACGCAGTATTAAGTACAATAAAATTAATATAGATAAACAATAAGTGTCTTACAGTAACATGGCCTCAGTAAAACTGTTTAGAGTTTAAGTTACTCTTTGAAAATTTGTTACTTTAAAAGGATTAAAATGTCCTTGTTTATGAAAAGGAAACCTTTTCAAACCCTTTTGGATTTTCCTGCCTTTCATTATAATGATAATCGCATTCATTATTAATTGCAAATTACTTAAATTATATAAAGCGTTTTTAGGAGGCCTCCGAAGCGCTACGTCTGCAAATTTTTGTCTACAACAAGAAGAACATTTAAGGTAAATATAATCTTTTAAAATTTTTAAGTATATTTAGTGTAAAAATACTAAAAAATAGTCCGGTGGCGAAAAGAGCCACTTCTATAAAAAATTAAAAGAAATTTTTTTTGACATTTTTTGAAAGGATTCTCGATCTATAGAATCGCCATATTGAAAAGTGTTCAAAATTAAACAAGTCATTTTGAAAATGTTAAATATAACTTAACCATTTTTTTTTTTCATCAGTGAATATTAGTGATGAAAAGCTTATTTCTACCTTTAAAAAGTGATTTGAAAATTTTATTAAAGTTAAACTTTTTTCAGAACTTAATCATTTTTGAAAGTTACGCATGCGCAAAAAGATTGCATCAAAGGAAAATTCCAATAGGAATTGAATTGGTTTCTATCAATTATTTTTGTAATAATCGATATTTTATTTAAGATCGATAGTATAATCGATAAAATAATCGATATAAATATCGTTCTTTCATTAATCGATAATAATCGATATTTTGTCAATAATTGTAAACAAATTACTGAGTGCTTTTTGATAAATTCTTCAAGATTGTTTTTTAGGTTTAATTATTTTAATAATATAATTAATTGTAGTAATTAATGTTTAATAATAACAATAACACTGTGTGGTTGTGTTTCCTTTAAAAAAAATGGTTTATTTAATGAAATAGCAAAATAGTGTTTGAAATTAGGCTGACCCTAGGGCTGAACATCAGTTTTTGACAAAAGTTTTTTGAAGGCCTAGGGTAGTTGTAGGCCTATATATTTTTTGATTCATATTGGTGACACAATATCAGGCATTTTTTAAGTAAATAATTTTGAATTAAGTATTTTTGAACAAAATGGACGATTTTGTCAAATTTAAAAAAATGAGGTCTAATTTAAAAATTCGTATTACTAAAAGAGTAAATAAATTAAATGAATTAAAATCAAATGACTGTTTGGGTATTATTTTCTGCAAATCTCAAATAAATGAAATAAATAAATTGATATTAAAAATCAAAGAAATTGATGAAAGCATGATTGATATTTTGATGGAATCTGAGATTGAAGGCCTAAATATGGACTCTGAAATAGAAAGTCAAAGTGATTATTATTTAGAATTAGAAATTAAATTAAGTGTTTTTAATGAATTTATTTTAAGTAAAGAGACTGCTAAGACAGAACCTAATATTTCTGATAGTTTTGTGGAAGCCTTAAATAACATAGATCACACTACTAATGTAAAATTACCTACCATGAGTTGTGCAGTATTTGATGGTGATTTGAATAAAATTAGTTTTCAAGTTTTTTTAAATCAGTTTATGAATGTGGTTGGAAATAACCCTAAACTTAATGACTCTGTTAAATTAATGTACCTTTTAAGTTTTTTGAAGGATTATCCTTTAAGTATTGTGTCTCATTTATCTATCATACCAGAACATTATAAAGTAGCATTAGAATTGTTAAAAGCTGAATATTTGGATGTAACTACTATAACAAATGACTTGTTTGCCTCTTTGATAGCTATTAATATAGAATCCAAATATGATAAAGATTTTTTATCCTTAAAAAATGCATTAAATAAAATCAGGGCTATTATTTACGATCTTAAAGTGCATAAATTGGATTTTACCATCTCAAAGAGTCCAGGCTGTTGCTTGTTGTCACATATAGTAGTAAAAAAGCTACCTAAAGTATTTTTGAAGGACCTGATAAGAAAAGTAGGTCATAATTATCCTGACATAAATGAAGTTCTTGAAAATTATCAGGATATAATAAAGGCTTTAATATGTACTAGTTCTTCCTCAGAAAGAACAGTAGGTGATAAACTCAAATTTAAAAGTAAAAGTACACCTGTTACTCCTCAAAAAGAAAAAACATCTCAAAATAATGCTACAAGTAAACAGCATTCTTTGGCAAATTTTCAAACCTCAAGTAAGGTAAAAGAGGTTGAAAAAAAGTGTAAATTATGTTCTGGGCCACATTCTTTAGGACTATGTCCTGTGTATAACAATTTTGAAGGTCGAATTAATAGAGTTAAAGAGTTGGGGTTATGCGAACAGTGTGCTGGCAATCACCCGCAAGCACAATGTTTTGGTAATAATAATAAAATGAGGTTTCCGTGTAAGTGTGGAAGTAAGTCACACATACAGCCATTGTGTAATATTAATAAAAGTGAGGTGGTAAATACAACTATCATTGCATAACTTTCCATCAAAGTTTAGAGAATGAATACATTCCGCCTACCACTTCTTTAAATATGGTTTTCAATGGTAATGAAAAAACTTACAGATGTTTGATTGATACAGCTTCAAGTAGGTCTTATATATCAAGAGAAGCTGCTGAAAAGCTAATATCTAATATAAATAGTCTTCCTATAATAGAGTATGAGGTTCAAACTTTCATTGGTTCTAAATTAAAAGGTTTTCATCAAACTTGATTGGGCGTATAGAGTAATTCAAAGAATAGTTTTCATTCCTTTTCTTAAGATGATGAATTAAATATAAATTATAAAGTAGATGGCATTTCAGATGTTATTAAAAATATGAAACTTAATGGTTTAAATTTTGCTGATAGTAATTTTAATAATTCTAATATAAATAGTCATATTAAAATAGATGTTTTGCTTGGAATAGAAATAATAGACTTGTTTCCATCCTTTCAGACTGTACCTTTTGCAAGTGGTCATTGTTTACATATTGGCAATAATAAATTAATTCCAATAGGTAATATTTATAATTTTTTAAGTAGAGAACAAATTGTGCATTTAGTTGAAACAGAAAAAGTAATAAAAGTTAGTAATTTTATAACTCAGTCAAAAGTTGAAACAAATAATGCCATAATTCCTAAAAATGATTCTGAATGTAATAACAGAAGGCTGAATACACAAGTGTATTTCGTGTTAGAACCATCCAAAAGTTATTTCAATCCCATTGAGCAGTTTTTGGATTCTGATATTGACAATGGCTTGGAAAATCTGTTTAGCCTGGAATCATTGGGCATCAAGCAGAACGAAGAAATTCTGAACACTGTAGATAAATGTCAAGTTCAATTATTTAATCAGAATATGATTTTCAAAGACAACCATTATCATGTAAGCCTTCCCTGGTATCAAGATAGAATAGAATTAGTTCCTAATAATTTTAAAATATCTTTGAATATAGCTAATAAAGTATTTGATAAGTTAACTCAAAATAACTTAATAAATAAATATAATAAAGTCTTTGAAGATCAATTGAATGATAAAATAATTGAAAGAGTAAATATAAATTTTAATGATCCTTCAGATATTTGTAAATATAAATTCATTCCTCATCGTCCTATAATAAGGCAATCGGAACAAGTAACCACTAAAATAAGACCAGTTTTTAATTGTTCACTTAAAAGTAATAAAACTCTTCCATCTTTGAATGAGGCTGCTTACAGTGGTTATGACCTCATGAATTCACTTTTAAAGCTACTACTAGTGTTCAGAACGAATCGTACTGTTGTCATAAGTGATGTAAAACAAGCGTTTCTGATGATAAGGTTAAAAGATGAAGTAGATATGAATAGGTTCACTTTCTTATGGTTTAATAACGGAAAATTAGAAGCTTATAGGTACCTTACTTTAATATTTGGGTTTACATCTTCCCCATTTATACTGCATTATATAATGAAATATCATGCTTCTAAGTATCCACATGATAGATGTACTGAAATATTATCCTCAGGCTTCTATGTGGATAATTTAATATTTACAAGCATGCAAGAAGAAAGTGAGATAGTAGGTATATATCATCAATGTAAGAAACGAATGGAAGAAGGGGGTTTTATCTTGAGATCTTGGAATAGCAACTCGGATGCTTTGCGTGTTAAGTTCAAGGAAGAAAACTCCTTTGTAGAGCATTCTAGTTGTTGTGAAAAGATCTTGGGATATAGTTTCAATGTGGTGACTGACTGTATGCATATCAATAAAGTAGAATATCTGGAGAGTATTTCAACCAAGCGTCAATTGTTGTCTGAGATTTCCAAGCTTTTTGATCCTCTTAACTTTGCTCTTCCTATTTTGGTAAAGGGTAAATTGTTGATGAGACAAGTGTGGCAGCAAAAGTTGGCTTGGGATCAGAAAGTGCCTGATGAACTACTGAAAGAGTGGAATAAATTACGCAATAACTGTGAACATCTGGATACGATTGCAATACCTAGGAGGGCTCTTTCTGAAGGGAATAAGTATGGCTTACATCTTTTTTGTGACAGTTCTGATAGTGTTTATGGATTTGTATGTTATGGAGTGGATGATGATAACAAAAGCTCCTTTATATTTGCTAAAGCCAAGGTAGCTCCTGCCAATAGGCCTAGGGAGTTAAGTATCCCTTCCCTGGAGCTGATGGGGGTTATTTTGGCCTTGAAATGCTTACCCAATATTTTGGAAGCATACAGTAATATATATTTTGAATTCATTAATATTGCTGTGGATTCACAAGTAGTTTTGAGCTGGTTATTAACCAGACAAACCAAAGTAAAATCTAAGTTTTTAAAAAATAGAATAAATGAAATGGATGGGTTAATTACTTCCATCTGTAACAAGTATAAAGTAAATGTGCATTATAAGTATGTAAATACAGCAGAAAATCCTGGTGATTTTTTAACTAGGGGTTTAACTTTTAAAAAGTTTAAAGAAATATTTGCTCTGTGGTATCATGGTCCTGTTTGGTTAACTAATGATTTAGACAATTGGCCCAAGTATCCTATGTTGAGTGTGCCACAAGAGTCTTTACCTCTATTAATGGTAAATGTTAATATATTAGAAAATACATGTATTAGTATTTTAGATTTAAGTAAATATTCATGCTATCGAAAAGTCTTAAGAATCATGCCTGGATATTTTAAATGGCTGTAGTAAAATTAAATACTGTTGGATTACAAAAATCAGTAAGGTATTGGCTTAAAATAAATCAAATTCAATCCTTTGCTAATGAAATTAAATTTTTGAAAGATTATAAACAAAAAGTAAAAGTAGCTTCCTTGAAAGACTCAGAAATTCCTCCCTTGGTTTTAAACTTAAATCTTTTCCTTGACGAAAAAGGCTATTTAAGAAGCAAGGGCAGGATTAATAAGGCTCTTCTTATCAGCTATGAACAAGCTAATCCTATATTAATGGGAAGAAATCATGGCTTTACATTGCTATTTATTAAATATGCTCATGAGCAAGTAAAGCATCTTGGCATTGGTACTACTCTTAATTACATCAGAAATCAAGGTGTGTGGATACCTAAAGGTAGAGCTGCTGTAAGATCTGTATTATTGGAATGCATTACATGCAAGAAGTACAATGCTCTTTCTTACAGGTACCCACGTTTCACTGACATACCTAGAACACACATGAATCTTATAAAACCTTACCAACACACAGGTGTTGATTTCACCTCTCATGTATATGTCAAAAACAACACCTCAAAGTTAGAGAAAATGTACATCTTAATTTTCACTTGCTTAAACATCAGAGCTGTACACTTAGAACTAGTACCCTCTATGAACACCTCTGACTTTCTGTTAGCCTTCAAAAGGTTCTGTAATAAATTTAGTATACCATCATACATATATAGTGACAATGCATTATATTTCAATAAAGGGTGCAAAATAATAGAAGAGTCCTTTAATACTGATGCTTTCAAGGAGGAGTTTGATAAAAATCAGATCAAACATGTAAAAATTAACCTCTTCTCTCCATGGCAAGGCAGCCATTGGGAGAGGTTAATAAAAGTAATGAAACAGTGTCTGTACAAAGCTGTGGGAAAAAGTAAAGTGACTTATTTTGAGCTTCTTACCACTCTGTCTGACATAGAAAATGCCATCAATTCCAGACCCCTAACCTATAGATCTGGTACCTCTGAGTTGGAGGCAATAA
>JABUQX010021648.1:20000-31444 GCA_015478945.1 Trachelipus rathkii
TTTTGTTGAACATCTTGGATTTATGAGGTTAATGACTGAAACAGCACCACAATATCGATTAAAGCAACGAAATTTTTATTCATCGCTTATTTGTGACGACATCTATGAAACTGTTTTCAAAAAAATAAAGGAAATGATAGATGAATATAAACAGAACACTCGGTTATCATTTACATCAGATATATGGTCAGACACTTCAGCTGGTGTTTCTCTATTGAGCTTGACTGCTCATGCTATAAATAATGATTTCCAGAGAATAAATCTTGTATTAGGTGCAATGCCATTGGAAGAACGACACACGGGAGAATTCATTTCTACAAAATTTGATGAGATCTTGAAAAAATGGAACATATCCCGAGCAGATGTTCATTGTGTAATGCGTGACTCTGGTACAAATATGAAAAAGGCTTTTTTTCATTCTAGTGTTAATAATTTAGACTGTGCTGTTCATAAGATCCAGTTAGCAGTTAGAAAAGGGTTAGAGTCACAAAAGGAAGTATCCGATATTATAGCCACTTGTCGGACTATTGCTTCTCACTTCAATCATTCAACTATGGCACAAAACGAATTAAAACAGATTCAAGAAAGACTGAATAAGCCAATATTAGGGGTTGTTCATGATATTTCTACACGGTGGAATAGTACTTTGTATATGCTGAAAAGGACCAAGGAATTAAAAGAAGGACTTTGCTTATATGCTGCTAACACAGCAAAAATTCCTTTGCTTAGTAATAGGGAGTGGGCAATATTATCAGGCTGTGTAAAAATTTTGGAGCCTTTTGAAGACATGACAAAGAAATTCAGTGAATCAAATTCAACTATTGGTGACATCATACCTCACATAGTGGGCATTAAAGTTAATCTTGCATCAAATTTTGCTACAGAGGTTTCTCATGTAAATGAACCCTCATCCTCCTCTGATGAATGCTCCGAAGAGCAAAGAGAAGTAATAAATATTATGACTGAAATTATAAAAGATGAAATTAACAGTAGATTTATGGGAATTGAAACAGATGATATGTACAGTATTGCAACCTATCTTGACCCTAGATATAAAGGGAAGTTTTTTTCTTCTCGCCAAATAACGGATCAAGTAAAATTATTCGTTGCTAAACTTTGCGAAAAGTTTACTTATGAAAATAAAGGTGGCATCGAGAAGCCACAAATAAGACGAAAAAATGGGAGGACCACCAGAGTAGTAGTGGGAGAACAGTTTCATAGAAATTTTGTCTGCGTATATATATATATATATATATATATATATATATATATATATATATATATATATATATATATATATATATATATATATATATATATATATATATATATATATTCTTTTTATTATATATATATTTATAATATACTATATATATATATATATATATATATATATATATATATATATACCCGGGTTAGGTATCGTACCGTCCTAAAATTTGTTAGATCGTCAGGTGATGATGCAACCTCGTTGTAGACGAGGTTACATGTCCGTGCACTCGCCCGGAGAGGGGTGCTGGCCCCTAAAAATAGGAAATGATCGCAGAAGAATGAAATTTGGGAATTGCATAGAGGAGGAAGGAGTAAGGAGGGGTCGGATCCGAAGTCGGAGCCGGCACCGGTGCTGGAGCCGGTGTGGTGCCGAGTTAGTAAATATTTGTATAATAATACAATATTTTTATCCTTACATATGTTATCGAACCCGTAGATCTCGATTAGGAGAGTTGTAAGTTCGTAGAATGTGTCTGGTGACCCCCCGGAGTAAATCAAATCACCCACCACACCCATCCCACCCATCCATGATCTATTGATCTATTGATCTATTGTTCTATGGATTTAAGTAATATTTTGTGTAACATAACACTATATTTTTATTTATTTTTATTTAATTTTGTTTAAAAATATATTTTTACCAAAATTTTATTTTTTATATGTTTATAACTTAAAAAGATTTGCGTTTTTACATCCTCTAAAGCAGTAAATCAAACCACCCCTCCCCACTCCTCCCACCCATCCAATCTATTGATCTATTGATCTATTTATTCAAATAATATTTTGTATAACATAACACAAAACTTTTATTTATTTTTATTTTATTTGTTTAAAAAATATATATTTTACTAAAAAAATTATTCTTTTTATGTTTATAACTTAAAAAATTTGCGTTTTTCACACCCTAAAGCAGTAAATCAGTAAATCAAACCACCCAACCCACCCATCCATGATCTATTAATCTATTGATCTAATGGTCTATTGATCTATTGATTCAGGTCACATTTCGAGTATCATTCTGAATAAACATAACATAAAAATAAGGTCTTTATATACTGACCAACGAATATATGCTAACGTAAAAAAGTTTTTCACATTAATAAGGCTTACATAGCACAACCTGAACTAAGAATATAATGCACAACGACAAACCTAACATACCTTAGGCACGAATAAACAGCTAATATTAACAAAGTTAAATACTTAGCACAGTAAAGTGACTAACATTGCATACAAAACGTAACCTATTCACACTTTTTCAAGAATATCTCTAACATATCAATGTTAATTTTACATTAGCATGGTAATATTTAAAAAAAAGTTTAGCATAACCTTGTCTAATTATCATACTGACCAACGAATATTATGCTAACGTTAAAAAAGTTTTTCAGATTAATAAAGCTAACATAGCATAACCTGAACTAAGAATATAATGTACAACGACAAACTTAACATACATTACGCACAAATAAACAGCTAACATTAACAAAGTTTCATACTTAAATACAATAAAGTGACTAACATAGCATACACAACGTAACCTATTCACACTTTTTCAAGCATATATCTAACATATCAATGTTAATTTTACATTAACATGGTAATATTTAACAAAAATTTATTCTAACCTTGTCTAATTATCATACTGACCAACAAATAAATGCTAACGTAACAAAGTTTTTTACATTATCATAGTAATATCTAACAAAAATGCATCATAACCTTACCTAATTATCATAATCCCCAACGAATAATTACAAACATAAAGTTGTTATCAAACATAAACATAAAAATTAAGTTCTTTGAATAAAAATATCATAGTAAAATGTAGTAATAGTTTACTGATCCTAAAGCAGTAAATCAGTAAATCATCAAATCAAACAACCCGCGCCACCCCTCCCCTGGTTTTTAAGCTGAACTCAGAGGTTTAGACCTCCAAAGGGGATCTTTTTGATTCCTAGAAGGATTTAAATGATCGGGAGGTCATTTTTGATGGTTCCAATCATTTATCGATTTTTTTTACTCCCAAATGATGTTTTAAATCGTCTTTCTACGCTCTGGTTAAATTAGTTACATTGAAAAATATAAATCGATAGAAAAATCACCACTATTGTTTAAAATTCAGTCGATATATCGTTGTAGTTGAGAATCCGAATTCTTCGCATATAAATTCCTGCGCATATATATCTTTACCGGGTTAGGTTTATTTGTACCGTCTAAAATTTTGGCCGGGCTAGGTGCATTGACGTCCACCTCGTCGTAGACGAGGTTACGTGCCCGTGGGTCCCTGAAGGGGGACCCCACCCCTAAAAATAAGAAAATGACAGTTGAAGGCTGAAATTTGGAGATGGTATAGAGGAGGAAAGAGTAACTAGAATTCGGATTTGGATCGGGAGCCTCCACCGGTGCGGTGCAAAGTTAGTAAATATTTGTATAATAATACAATATTTGTATCATTATATATGTTATCGAACCCGTAGATCTCGAATTTGAGGGTCGTAAGTTCGTAAAGGGTGTCTGGTGACCCCCCGGAGGGGGATCCCCAGTAGAAATGAACGGAATGCATAAGAGAAGTGGAGAAAGGATTCGGAGTCGGAGTCAGAGAAGGAATCTGAGTCAAAGGAGTTTGAGTCGATTCAGGCTCCAGTGCTGGAGCCGGTGCGGTGCTGAATTTTATATTCGTTTAGTCCCATGTTGGTAACAAAATATATGTTTATAAGGTCGTAGAACTCGAATATAAGGGTTGTAAGTTCGTAAAGGGTGTCTGGGCCCCCCCCGAGGGGATCCCCAGAAGAAATGCACGGAATGCAAAACAGAAGATGGAGGAAGGAAGAAGAAGGAAGGAGAAAGGATGGAGGAAGGAGTCTGAGAAGGAGTCAGAGTTTGTAAAAACACCAGTGTTGGAGACGGTGCGGTGCTGAGTTAGTAAGCATTCGTTTAACCCCATATTGGTATCAATGAATATGTTTATAAGATCGTAGATCTCAAATATGGGGGATTCAAGTTTCTAATAGATGTCTGGGGACTCCCCCAGAGGTGGTCCCCAACTGAAATAAAAGAAGAAAGGCATGGAGTGCAAAACGGAAGAGGAAGGATATGATAAATTTTTGCTAAATATTATAATGTTGATGTAAAATTAGCATTGATATGTTAAAGATATGCTTGATTTAGTGTGAATAGGTCACGTTTTGTATGCTATGTTAGTCACTTTACTGTTGTTAAATATGGAACTTTGTTAATGTTAGCAGTTTATTCGTGCTTAAGTTAAGTGAGGTTTGTCGTTGTACATTTTATTCTTAGTTCAGGTGATGCTATGTTAGCTTTATTAATGTGAAAACTTTGTTACGTTAGCATATATAGGACTGGAGGATAACCCGTTTTCTAAAGGTTGAAGACTGAAATTTCTATTTTCAAATCTCGTTTTCATTTTATCAACGTTAACTAAAATATATTGTTTGCTATTTTATTTTATAAGTATCATTTTACATTTATTCTTTGTGTTAATTTAAATTTTTTAATTTATTTTCAAATTTTTATTATATTTTATTTATTTTTTAATTTAATTTTGTTTTATTTGCTTAAAACATTTTGTTTTTACTAAAATTTTTATTCTTTTCATGTATATAACGTAAAAAATTTGCGCTTTTACACACTCTAAAGCAGTAAATCAGTAACTCAAACCACCCACCCTACCCTCACCACGCCACCCATGATCTTATGATCTTTTGTTCTATTGATCTATTGATTCAAGTCATATTTTGTATAACATAACACAAAACTTTTATTTATTTTTATTTTATTTTCTTTAAAAATATATATTTTACTAAAATTTTTATTCGTTTTGTTTATAATTTGAAAATTTTGCGTTTTTACATACCCTAAAGCAGTAAATCAGTAAATCAGTAAATCAAACCCACCCACCCCACCCCACCCCACCCCACCTTAACCATGATCTATTGATCCGTCATATTTTGTATAACATAGCACAAAAACTTTTATTTATTTTTTATTTTATTTGTTTAAAAATATATTTTTTACAAAAATTTTTTTAATTATAAAAAAAAATTGACGTTTTTACACCATCTAAAGCAGCAAATCAGTAAATCAGTAAATCAAACTCCCTCCCCCCCTCTCACCCATCCATGAACTGTTGATCTATAGATCTATTAATTGAAGTCATATTTCGAGTATCATTTTGGATAAACAATATAAAAATAAGTTCTTTATATACTGACCAACGAATATATGCTAACGTAACAAAGTTTTCACATCAATAAAGCTAACATATCATAACCTGAAACTAAGAATATAATGTACAACGACAAACCTAACATACCTTACGCACGAATATACAGCTAACATTAACAAAGTTCCATACTTAACAACAGTAATGTGACTAACATAGCATACAAAGAACCTAACTATCATACTTACCAAGGTTTGATGTCATATGACACAGATGTTCAGTTAGGCTTATACGGTAGGCTTATCATTATGGTTACTTTCATGTTTATACAAAAAAGCTTTGCAAGGAATGCGTCAGCTCATCAACCATTAGTCCAAATCTTTACTATACATACCGAACAATTTTCAGCGGACGAGTCAATTAACCTTGGAGATCACTCCAGAGAGATGCATGAAAATGTACATCTCTGCATATGCAAGGACACTTTGATGAAGGTTAGTATTCAATTTCATAGCCTTAATAATGCTGGTATTTTTGATAGTTTGAATATCTTTGTAAGAAAATTTGGTTAGAGTTAATACTGCTTTAGCTACTGATGATATGATTGAAAAGCAGGAATAAGTTGAGGTTTGCTGTGTAATGATGGGCAGGTTGAGAACATATTCATAGGTCCAAATGTTAATGTCTTATTCATAGTTCCAAATGTTAGTATCTATTGTAGGTTTTCGTCTATTGTAGGTGTTAGATATGTTTGATTTCTGTTACGTTTTGTTAAATATTACTATGACAATGTGAAATTAACGCTGATTTGTTAGAGAAATTATAAGTTTCGTAAGATATTACTGTGTTAGCTGGTGATGATGTTTAGAACCATGAGCCTTGGTTATGTTGCAATTATTCGTGAGAATTATGATAGTTAGGTAAGATTATGATAAATTTTTGTTAAATATTACGGTGTTAATGTAAAACACTTTGTTACGTTAGCATATATTCGTTTGTAAGTATGATAATTAGACAATGTTATGATAAATTTTTGCTAAATATTACCATGTTGATGTAAAATTAACATTGATATATTAGAGATATGCTTGATTTAGTGTGAATAGATTACGTTTTGTATGCTATGTTAGTCACTTTACTGTTTTTGTTTAAATATGGAACTTTGTTAACTGTTTAGTAGTTTAATCGTGCTTAGCTATGTGAGGTTTTGTTCGTTGTACATTTTTTCTTAGTTCAGGTGATGCTATGTTAGCTTTATTAATGTGAAAATTTTGTTACGTTAGCATATATCCGTTGGTCAGCTTATAAAGAGCTTATTTTTATGTTATGTTTATCCAAAATGATACTTGAAATGTGACTTGAAATAATAGATCAAAAGATCAATAGATCATGGGTGGGGTGGTAGGGGTGCGTGGGTATAATTACTGATTTACTGCTTTAGATGGTATAAAAACGCAAATTTTTTAAGTTATAAATATAAAAATAAAAAAAATTTAGTAAAAAATATATTTTTAAACAAATAAAATAAAAATAAATAAAAGTTTTTGTGCTATGTTATACAAAATATGACGAATCAATAGATCAATAGATCAATAGATCATGCTTGGGGTGCGTAGAGTGGGGTGGGTGGTTTGATATACTGATTTACTTGCTTTACGGGGTATGTAAAAAGGCAAATTTTTTAAGTTATAAACAAAAAAAAAATAAAAATTTTAGTAAAAAATATATTTTTAAACAAAATAAAATAAAAATAAATAAAAGTTTTGTGTTATGTTATACAAAATATGACTTGAATCAATAGATCAATATATGAATAGATCAATAGATCAAAAAGACCAATAAGATTCATGAGTGGCGGGGGTTAAGGTGGGTGTGAGTGTTTTGATTTTACTTGATTTTCTAACTTCTAGGGTGCTTGTAAAAACGAAAAAAATTTACGTTATAAACATAAAAAGAATAAAAATTTTAGTAAAAACAAAATGTTTCAAGCAAATAAAACAAAAATAAATTAAAAAATAAATAAAATATAATAAAAATTTGAAAATAAATTAAAAAAATTTAAATTAACACAAAGAATAAATGAAAAATGAAACTTATAAAATAAATAGCAAAAAATATGTTTTACTAAAAGTTGCTTAATAAGAAAATCGCTATTTAGAAACAGAAATGTCAGTATTCAACCTTTAGAAAACGGGTCATTTGTATGTAGGATGCCATCCGTGCTCTTCCTCCAGTCTTATTTATCCTTCTTTTTCTTTTACCATTCCATTGCCTTTCTTCTTTATTTCAGTTAGGAACCACCTCTGGGAAAGTCCCCAGACATTTATTAGAAACTTGAATCCCCCTTATTTGAGATCTACGATCTTATAAACATATATTTTGATAATAATATGGGACTAAACGAATATTTATTAATTCAGCCACCACACCGCCACCAGCTCCAGCAAACCCGGTGCACTGCATCTTCGACTCCGACTCCTCTGACTCCGATGCCGTCTCTGACTCCATTCCTTCGTTCTACTCCGACTCTTTTCATCCACTCTCTTAGCATTTCGTTCATTCTTACTGGGGGACCACCCTTACAAACTTACAATCCTATCATATTTTCGAGATCTACGTGGTTCGATAACCATATATATGGATACAAAAAATTGTATTATTATATAAATATTTACTAACTCGCGGAACGACGGCATCAGCACGTGCCGGCTCCCTTAGCTTCCAGCCGCTCCGGCTCCGGCTCCGAATCCAAATCCGAATCCACTTACTCCTTCCTTCTCTATACCATCTCCAAATTTCAGCCTTCTACGGTCATTTCCTATTTTTAGATGGGGTGGCATGCCTTCCGGGTGGGTGCACGGACACGAAACCTCGTCTACGACGAGGTTACGTCATCCCTAAACGGGGTGCCAAGTTTTAAAGACGTACGATAATCCTAACTTGTTATATATATACATATATTAATAAATATATATATATACTATATATATATATATATAATTATATATATATATATATATATATATATATATATATATATAATATATATATATATATATATATATATATATATATATATATATGATATATATATATTATATATATAAGCAGGAATTTGGAGCGACAAAGTTGTTCCGATACTTACTTTATTAACAATTCGTATCCGCATTCGCGAATGTAAAAAAATTCTGACATCCTTCATTTCTTCCGCATCCTCATCGCGGATTTAGAAATCTCACATCCCGCATCCGTAATAGTCCAAAATTTAACATCCGATACATCACTAAATATATATATATATATAATATATATATATATATATATATATATATATATATATATATATATATATATATATATATATATATATGATATATATATAATTATATATATTATATGGAATGGATGATGCAGAGGGCAGTAGGAAAGTTGTGAATAGGAGAACGTTCTTGGTGCAAAATCCTTGATGGATGTAAAGGGACTAAATCTTGAGTGTGCTAGGGTCTTACATGAGGGCATGTTATTACCTGTGTTAATGTATAGTAGTGAAACTATGGTCTGGAAAAAAGAATAAGAGGTATAGATTTAAAGTACAATGTGTTTCAGTATGCGAACAATCCTTTAGTGCGTATTGTTATTGTGATAGAATTGATAAATTGAGGAATGAAGGCATTAAAGAGTTGTGTGGTGAGAAAAAAGAAGTAAATGCAGAGAATAAATTGAAAGTACATTTGAGGGTTTGGTCGTGTGGAAGGCATGGATGATAGTCAGTTGGTTAAGCTGATGTATATTGGTGAGTGTGTTGGTAATCGACCGGCTGGGAGGCCAAAGAAAAAGTGGATTGAGTTAGTAAAGGAATGTCTGGAGGAGAGGAATGTGAGTTTGGCAAATTACGAAAGAGAGGTGCATAAAGGAAGTGAATGGCGTGTTGTGAGTGGGTAGCGGTTGTGCCCACCTGGGCCAAGGGATGAACCCTACATTGACAAGATGCCATAGTGAGGGTCCATCACTGTCTTGTGAAGCTCCAGGGTGGATTTTTATCTGACTGAGGACGAGTTCTCACTAAAAGATATAAAGAGGGCGGTAAGGCTGGGCTTTTTTTCGACTTGCTTCATATTCTTCTACTACTTTTCTGTTTTCAGTGCATGTATCGCACCATACCCCTGGTCTTGGAGGTGGGCAAGATTGGTGATGATTATATATATATATATATATATATATATTATATTATATAATATATATAATATATATATATATATATATATATATATATATAATATATATAACCTTCTCACCTCTGACCATCTCATCATAGGAGGAGCCATACCGCGTCCAAGTACTCCGGCGACGCAACTGGCCTCCTCCAGAGATCTTCCAGGGATGAAATGTTCCAGATTGTTCTGAGTTGAGAGTTAGATACACAGGAGATAAAAAAGTGAGATGTGTCCTCCGGGACCTGGTTACATTTTTACCAGATGTTTGTGGTAGTTTGGTTGAGGTTGGATCTGTGTTTGTAATATTGTAAGTTTAAGGATGGTGGCTTTCATCTTAACTTTGACTTAAGGTTGACTGATTGGTTCTCGGAATTGAGTTGAATCCTGGTGCTATTTCTGGTGGGTGTTTTTTTTAAAATGTTGTTTGGTGGTCTGCATATTAAATGGTTTTCTGTTAGTGTCGTGTGGATTTGTTTGGTGAATGATGTGTTGCTTGGTGGAGGTCGAATGTTGCTCAGAATTTGTTTGGAATATAGAACCGGTGAAGAAGGATGTGTCTTGAGTCTGTGGTGGATGGGGTTAGAGAGGGCACTGTGGCATGGGTGTTGGGGTGTTTGAGTTTTGGTAAAGAATTGTGTGCCCATCATGTCCAGGTGTGTGTCTATGGCGGTAGTATTTGTGTCTTCGGTGTAGGGTTGCTGTGGTATTGTGATGTGCCACTTGTCCTGTTCCTTTCTTGAGATTGGTAATACCTTTCCCTCCTTATGTGTTTGAGTTAGTAGTGGCCCCAAGTTGGAGAGGGTCTTATTGGAAATATTATTAAAAATCGAAGTGATAAGCAGTAGAGTCAGACAAATTGCTATGTTTGTATTAGGTGGGGATATCTGTTTATTGTTGTGAATATGTTGCCAGTGATGGTTCCTATATGTTCATTTTCTTATTTGCAGATGAAATTATGTTGAATGTGTGTTTTATGAAGGTGAGATGAGTATCAAGTGTTACTCCGAGGATTTTGGGAGTTTTATTGAAGGGTATGGCAATGTTGTTTAAGTAGACGTGGGGTGGTGTGTGGTGTGGTGCAGTGCCGAGTTAGGGGTCGGTGGTGATTGAAATAATTCATGATTTGTTTGTGAGGCGGACATTCTGTTTTCTGCTAGCCAATGTTTGAAGTTCGTTGACGTTTTGTTGTGTCAGGTTTGTGGCCGTGTTTAGGTTCTGGTGTCAGGGTCAGAGTCGGGGAGTCGGAGTCGGAGTCGGCAATTTTGAAAACGGTGGAGTCGGAGTCGGAGTCGGAGTCGGTAATTTCAGGATAGTAGAGTTGGAGTCAGAAAATTTTGAACTGACAAAGTTATGAATTGTGATTCTGCGAGTGACTTCAATCACTTCATACAAGTTCATTGACTTGCGACTTCCATGTTACAAAATGGAATTGCAAACTTCAAAGTTTTTTGAACCTGCATCTTTAATGTTTTAATTGAATTATATTCTAATAATTCAACCTTTAAACTTTGTACCATCTATATGAAGATGCTGAGAAATTAAGAACTTCCATGGTATTGAAAAGAATTTCTATCATTGACAATGATATTCTTACTAGCTGCTGTTTATACTGATCCTACCTACAGGGTAAGCTTAACTGAAGATCAACAACAAAAAGCTAAATCTGCACTTTGCAAAGTGGCAATTTGTATTAAAGGGTTGCAGGAAGTTCAAGAAAAAAAGGATACATCTGAATATTATTTGTAAGTAATGAAAAACTAAAACATCCCCAT
>JABUQX010021649.1:0-10000 GCA_015478945.1 Trachelipus rathkii
TCTCGTTAGTCCCGCCCTCTCGCAATTACCGGAGTGGAAAAAAGAAAGGTGAATAGAGAAGGTGTTAAAAAGGGTGCAAGGTGGGAGCGAAGAAATCATTTTAAAAGTAGGGATAAAAATAAAAGGCTTAAGGAAGGAAATAAAAGAGGAGGAACCCTTTTGACAAGGAAAAACCCACCCTAAAAAATTTTTGGAACAAAGAAAATAAGAAGAAAAGAAGTTTTTTTCGGCCCCCCCCCCCAATTCAAACCAACACAGCTTTAATCTTTTCAGGTTCCGATTGTTTTTTTTGGGAAAGGAAAAGCCTTAAAGAATTAACCTATAGAATAACGTAGAATAAGGAAGGAGGGAAAAAACTCAAAAAAGGAGGGGGAGGGCCCCCCCCCCTTTTTTTTTTTGGGGGAGAGGGCAAAAAGTTGGGGGACGGGCGGGTGGGGCCCATAACTTCGGGTCCCAAAAATAATGCCTTTTTTTGGCATTAATGTTTCCCCCAAAAAGCGCCCACCACCCAAAGTCCTCCCCCTGTTTTTAGTTTCCCTAAAGAAAGCGGGGGAAAAAAAAAAAAACAAACCCAAATAAAAAGTTTTTTTTTTAAGAATTTTATGGAAAAAATTTTGTATATCGCCCAGTAAAAAAAAGACCCCCTTCCGGTGGCAACGAAGACTCTGGCGCTCTATTGATTGGGCCACTGGGATTCTGAGCCGGGAAGGTTTTTTTTTTTTCCCAGATGGAATCCCCCCTAAAGAACAGGTTTTGGGAAAAGGTTTTGAGAAAAGGGGGGGTTTTTCAAAGATCCCCTTTTTTTTTTAAAAAAAAAGATTTAGAAATTCAAAAAAAATAAAGAGGAATAAACATACCAAAGTGGGAAGAAAAAAAAAGCCCTTTTACAGGGCCGGGGAAATATGGTTTTTTTTTTTTTTTTTTTTTTTTTGGAAAAAAAAAAAGGAATCAGAAGCTGGCTTTTTTTTTTTTTTCCCTTTTTTTTTTTCGGTTAGGGTTTTTTTTTTTGGAACCCACCAAATGTTTTTTTGAAGAGCCTTTTTTCCCCAAAAAACACATTGAAATTTTAGGGTTGAAAGGGAAAAGGTTTGGCCTTTAGTAAAAAGGGTTGAGTGGACAATAGAAAGAATATAAAGGTTTTTTTTTTGGGAGCCGAGGGGCCCCCGAAGAGAAATTTAAAAAGCCTTTTTTTTTTCATTTTTTTGGGGGGAAAGAAAAATTTAAGCAAACCTTATATTCACATCTAATATCGAATAAAGAAGGAGGAAAATAGGGCCAGAAAAATTTTTTTTAAAACAGAATGCATGGTTAAAAGAAATGAAAAGAATTTTTTTTTTGTCCCCCCAAAGTAGGAAAGGGAAACCCAAATGCCTAACTTAAATTAAGGTCAACTCCCTTTTTTTTTTTTTCGTTTGAATTTGGAAAAGGGGCCCTCAGCTTTTTTTGTTTGTTCCCCGTCCCCGAAGAGTTTAAACAATCCCCCCCCTCCCCTGCGAGGAAAACGATTATTTTCCCTTTTTCAAAGGCTTCTGAGTGTATAAAAAATTTTTTTTTTTAGGCGAAGAAAAGGTTGATGTTATATTGAAAACCCGAGAATTTTTTTTTTTTTTTTTCCCCCACAACCCCGAAATAGGCACTGGTCCTTTTCTTTTTTAGCTTGGGAAATGGGCCAGAGAATAAAGCCCCCCAACGTTTCCCAAAACAATTGGATTTCTATGAAATAAGGAAAAAGAAAGGATTTTAAAGTTTTTTCAAGAAAGGAATGGAAATTGAGGGAAAAAAGAAAAAAATTTTTCTCACATCATTTAAAATAAAGAAAAAGGAAAAATGAAACCATTTAATTCCAACTTAAATCAAAGAACGATTACAGCTTTTTTTTTTCCCTCCCCTTTAATTCTTTTTTAAATTTCTTTAAAAAAAATACAATTCCAGATGAAAATTTTTTCCCCTTTATTTTCCTGTCTCTATAAAATGTCATCCAATATTCAAAATGCCTTTCCATTTTTTAAAATACTTTTTTAGTCTTTAAAATCATTTCCGGTATTTACGTATTGCAAATTAATAGCACGTGGGGTTACATCTTAGATTTTCCTTTAAACAATTGCTTTTTCAACAAAAAAAAAGGCAACTTTTGAATAACCTTAAAAAAGAAGATCGTATATATTATTAGTGTATAAACCAAAACAAAAAAAAAACCCAAAAATGGGTGTTTTCTCCCTTTTCAGTATTTTTGATAATAAATACTTGTTTTTTTTCCAATTTTTTTTCCCCAAAAATTGAAAATTTTTTTTTTAAAAACTATTTTAATTAATTTTAAAAATTAAATTAATTATTTTAAATTATTCATTATTATTCAATTGAAAAAAAAAAAAAAAAATTAAATTTAAATTTTTAAACTTATTTGAAAATTAAAAAAATTTTTCTTAATTTAAATTTATTAAAAAAATTAAATTTTATTTGAAATTAGGGTAAATAATTTAAAAAATTAATATTTAAAAAAATTTGCATAAAAGTTATTAAATTATTACAAATTTATATTAAATTGAATTGGTTTTTAATTGGTTTTTTATTGTTTTTTATAGAGCGAGTTGTTATCGGTGAATTTATTTAATTTTATGGTAAATTATTGTAAATTTTTTGCAATTTTATTAAATTATTAAAAAACAAATTTAATTAAAACAATTAATTTAAATTTTAAAATTAATTTTTTTTTTATTTATAATTAAAATTAATAATGTATTAAAATTTAATTAAAAAAATAAATTATAGATTTTATTTTATTTAATTTTTTTAAATTGTATTTTTTGAGAAATTTCAAATTATGTATAAACTAAACTGATTTGTTAAAAATATTTAATTATTTATTCAAAAATTCAAGAACTTAAAGGAAAAAATATCAAAACAATTTTTTTTTCTGAAGAAACGCTTCACAAAATTTTTTTACCGGGAAAAAGGTTTTTGAAAAACCCCCCTGGAACCCCATCCCCTGTCCCCCTACCAAAGCCTTAACTAATCTTTTTTTAACTAAATTATTTATATAAATAAATAACATATTTCGAAAGGGTAAATATTTATTAAATAAATATTTTATTTTTATTTATAAATAAAAATTATTTTATTATCAAAATAATAAATATATAAATATAAATTTGTATACATATTTGTATTTTATTGTAAATAATATGAATCATATATATAATTTAATATTCTTTTTAATATTTTATATTGTTAAATTATTTATTAATTAATAATATATTTATATTAATATATTTATACTATATAGAAAATATATATATAATAATATAATTATATAATATTATATATTCTATATATTAATAATAATATAATAATTATATATTCTATTTATAAACATTAATTATAAATTTATTAAATTTTAACTTTTTTTGTAAATTAAAATTAATCATCAAGGAATATATTAATTTAGTAATATTAATGAACTCAGATTTATTAATAGAAAATAAAACAAAAATAATGGGGACCCTTGAAAGTAGGTACCCTTACATAATGATTATTATTTTTAGTAAATAATTTAAATAATATAAAATAAATAAAATAAAATATAATAATATTATTAATAATATATTTTAAATAATGAGAAAAATAAGAGTTAGGAGGAGGGAGAGAAAGATGTTTTTTTTAAAATAGTTTATTTTTTTTTTTTTTCCAATTTTTTAAGTTGGTTTGGAAATCATAATAATTGTCCTTCGTCAATGTTAAAAAGTTGGTCATCTATCCGGGCCCAAAAATTTTTTTTTTTTTTTTTGCCCCTCTCTTAATTCGTCCCCACAAAATTCGTAATCCGGCGAAAAAAATTTTTCGCCAAAATAATCGTCTCCCAATCACCTAAAAATATAGTTTAGAAATTTATACTTAATATATATTTATAATATACTTTTTTAATAAAACTAGTTCTTTAAAGAAGTAGACAAATATAGGTATATATAACCAAAATATTTTTTTTAACTTATATATACTTATTATACTTAATATAAATTTATATTAATATTAATATATATATGATAATCATATAATTAATTTTCCCAAGGCTAATTCGACACGAAATTATCGTTAACATTCGGGGGATCAAAATTTTTTAAAAAAAGAATCAATAAAATTTTTCTTTTTTTTTTTTTTGTTTCGTTCTAAAAAGTTTAAAATAGAGAAAATAATAATTTTTTTCCCTCAGTGATAATTTTTAATAATGTATAAATATTAATAATTATCTTTATAAAAAATAATAACTTACTTTAAGATTTATTTATTATTAAATTAATATCTATAATAAAGATTTAATCTCATATTATAGATTAAATCTAATACTTAATATAAGGTGAAAAAAAATTAATATTTAAGGATACTAAAATAAAAACGAGAAACTTGATATAATATTACATCTTATTTTTCATTCATCTCAGACTCCAAGCGTGATAATAGCTTATAATAATATTTTAATATTCTTCAATAATCTTAATAATATTATAATTTAAAGATAAGTTTTAATAATTTAACAAAAAACATAATTATATATACTATTTTTAAATTTTATATTTTTATATAAAAAAGGTGGTTAATTAAAATAATTTAATGTAAATTTTATATAGTAATAATAAAAAAATAAATAATTATTAGTTTATTAAAAATATAAAATATATTTATAATATACTGTAGTTTTATATTAAACGTATCAATAATACTTTAATTAATATATATAATATGAGGGTTAAGAGAGGTAGAGAGAAGAAAAAGAAGAGGGAAGAAGAAAAGAGAAGAAAAGAAAGAAGGAGAAGAGCAGAGGAAGGAGAAGGTAGTTAGTGAGAACCTTTCCCCCCCTTCGTAATAAAATTATCATGGTTTTTTTTCCGTGCTTATGCCTTTTTAACTCTGTTTTATTTTGTTTTGATTTTGGTTAAAAAAAAAACTTCCATTTTGTAATAAATTTAACAAATTTAATAAATTAAGGAAGGTAGACAAAAATATGCAATATTTTGCAAGATTAAAACTTAGGATTCAACAAATTTGGGTTTTTGAATGATTTGGTGTTATTTTTGTTTATGTAGGCTGCATTGTTCCCCTTTTTTTGGAGGGGGGGGGGGTTTGTTGTTGTGTAAAACCCCTTTGAAAATGTTGATAATAGAGCTGAATTTGGCGGTCAATTTTGTGGCTTCATTTGGGTTTTTAAATTTTCACCTGAAAACCCAAAGCCTAAAAATATCCCTTCCCCTGCTTACTCCGCCTCCACTTTTAAAAATTTGGCGCCCAAAAAGACAATCATTAACACCAAAATTTAGGCATAAAATTTTTTTTCAAATCATACGTGAAACGTTTCTCATCAAATCGTCATCATCAAATCCAAAAAAATTCCCCCCATCGAATCCGGTTTGTTATCAATCAAAAGCAAAAAAAACAAAAGGAAAAAATCCCAACAAACAAAAAACTCCAAAACAAAAAAAAGCACAAACCCAAACAAACAAACAACAAAAAAAAAAACAAACAAACCAAAAAACAAACAAAACACACAACAAAAAAAAACCCAACACAGGGAAAAACCCAACCCAAAACACAAAACAAAAACAACAAAGCCAAAAAAATTCCCTCATTATAAAGCAATCCAAAATCCCCCAATTTGCTTTTTTTAAAAGTTGTTAAAATCTTTTTTTCGTGGGGGAAAAAATTTCTTCCAATCTCGAAAATTTTTTCTTTTAAATGAAAAAAAAAAAAAAAACAAGGGTTTTTTTTAAAAAAAAATTTATAAATAAAATTTAATACTTTTTTCTCAAAATCAAAATTATATATTTTATATATAATATATTTAACTTATATATAATATTATATTAATTATATATAGATTAAATTAATTTAACTATTTCAATATTTATAGATAAGAATATAATATAAAAAACTTTATCTAAAATTAATAGTTATATAAAATATTTTTTAAAAAAATTAAAAAATTATAATAATAAAATAAATAAAATATAATTTTAATTAGTTTGGTTTGGGTTTTTTTTATTGAAAACTTAAACAATTGGGTGGGGGTTTTTTCTTTTGTTTTTTTAGGGGGGGGTTTTTCCTAATTTTTTTTTAAAATTTTTTTTGGTCTTAGTTTCCCTAAGTGGGGCATTCCGTAAATCCCCCTTTTTAAAACTTTTTTGCCCCTTTAAAATCCCCTTATTAAAAACTTGTTTTTTGGTGGTTCCCACCGAGTTTCCCGGTCTGCAGCCCCCCCGAGGGGTTTGTTTTTTTTACTGCAACCCGCTGCCGCAACCTCAAAAGATTTGGGGGGTTTTTTGGCGCCTTTGATGCCCCCTAAAAAAAACTTTAAAAAGCAATTTTTTTGGGTTTTTTATTAAAAAATTCCCCACCGGAAAAAGGTCCCGGTGGAAGGGAGTTTTTTTGGTCCTGGAGTTAAAAAAAGGGCCTCCCAATGATTTTTGCGGAAAAGGGGAAACACTTGAAAAACGGGAAACCGGAAAAAATCGGAAAAAAAGGCAGGTGAGGCGCCCCGAAAAAAAAATCCTTTTTGACAATTAAAAAAGGCAATAATACATTTAAACGCCCCACGTAAGTTGATATAAATTACCGTATAAAGGAATCAATTCAAAAGGGACCCCCTTGAAAAAAAATTTTTGTTTTGAAAGGGTTTTTCCAAGGTTTTTCCCCAACCGAGGAAAAGGCTTTTTTGAAAAAGAAAAAACCCAAACAAACGGCTATTAAAAAAAAAAAATTTCTATCCAGAAAATTGAATAAAAAACCCAGTAGCAATCTTGCTTCTGCAAAAGGATTACGACTACAAAGGGCAAAATAGGGTCCCCCCAAGAAAGGAAAGGGCCTCCGGGGAACCAGGGGCAACCCCGGCCCGTTGGGGGGAAAAAAAACGGAAACGTTGGGCCCCGCGCCAGGAAAAGTTAAAAAAAAAAATACTTTGGCGGCACCAGAAAACCGAAAAATTAGGTGGGGTTTGGGATGGGGTTTTATTCCCTGTTTTTTTCTAACACTTTTTTTTTTAGTAAAAATTTTTTTTCCCCTTTTTAACAATTAAGGCCTACAAAAATTTTTTTTTTTTCAAATATTTTTTATCCTTTTTTTTTTTTTTTTTTTCTTCAAAGGCTTTAAATTTTTTTTCTTTGCCTATTGTAAATAATATTCTTGTTGAAGTTTTAATGGGGCCCCACAAAAATTTTTTCTTTTATTAACCTTCAAAAAACTTTTATATTTTCAAACATTTTTTCCTTTTTACTTTCTGATAAAAATACTAAAAATTTTATTTATTAATTTTTCCCCCCCCTGTTTGTTTTGGGGGGGGGGTTTTTAACAAATTTTAGGCTTTTTTTTAATTAAAATAAGAATATCGAAAAAAAAAATTAATCGGTAAAATTAAGTGAAGAAATCCAAAAAAAACTCTTTAAAATTTAACCAAACCCACCCCACCCCCTTTTTTCCCCTGAAATTTGTTTGGGAAAAATTTTCTTTTTTGTTTTAAATCTTGTTTTAAAATTTTTTTTTTAAAAAAAGTTCATAAATTTTTTAAACATAAATTTTTTTTTTTTTTTTGGTATAATTTAAACCTTTTAACAATGGAAATCTTGTTTTTTTTTTTTGGGTAATGGAAAATTTTTAATAACAAAAAAAATAAAATTTTTAGAAAAGTAATAGTATGTTTAGTTTTTTTATTGAAAGCCTACTAAAAAAAATTTTTTTTTGTTTTTAAAAATTAAAAATAGTTCACAAAAAAATAAATTTCAAATAAAAATTTTCAAATAAAATTCCCAAAATCTTGTAAAAAAAATCGACCCCCCCCCTCCCCCCACCATACCCTTCCCCTTGTTCCCCCGTTTTTTCTGGGGGGGTTGGGGATTCCTAAGGCTTTATCAAAAAAAGCGATTTAAAAATCCATTACTTTTGGAAACTTTTTCATTTTGTAGTTGAAAAGAAATAAAACAAAAAAATAAACATTTTTAAAAAAAAAATTATGGTGAAAAATTTTTTTAGTTTTTTAAAAAAGTTTTTTTTTTCATTTTTTTTATATCGAAAGGAAAAATAGGGATTTATACGGAAAGTCTGTCTTTCAAAAACGTTTTGAATACAAATTTTCCTCAAATGAATTTTTTTACATCCCTTCAAAAATTGACCCTTGGGCAAGGAAACTTAAACCTTTTTGAACCATAAGCCCCCCAAGGGGGTTTTTTCTTTTTTTTTTTTTTAAGTTCCGTGGTAAAAAAAAAAAAAAAAAATCCCCTGTAAGCAAAAAAAAAACACAGACTAATCAATAGGAATGTTTTTTTAAAATGGGCGTTTATCAAAAAAAATATTTCGAGTAAAAAAAAAAACTTTGGGAAAAAAATAATTAAACTAAAATATTTTTATTAATGTTAAAAAATAAAAAAAATTTAATTAATTTAATAAATTTATATTACATAATTAGTATTTAAATTAAATAAATAATTATATATTATTAAATAAATATAAATATTTAAATTATTTTTAAATAATAGGAGAAAATTTATTAATATTTTATTAAAATTATTAATTATTAATAATAAATTACTTTTATTTATATCAAAATAATTTTATTATCCATATACAATATAATAAGAAAAACCCAATGAAGCCGCCTTTTTTTTGACTTTTGGTGGTAAGAAACAGGTCCCCCCGGCCCCCCGCCCTGTCCCCGCCTAATCGCGATTTTTTTTTTTAAAAAAATAATAAATAGTCCCCCAAAAAGATAATAAAAACCCCCCTAATTTAAACCAAGAAGAAGATTTTTGGGCGAAAAGGTCAGAGAAGGAAAGGTCCGGCAAAACCCCCCGAAACCCCTCCCGAAGGCCGGGGGAAAAAAAACAGGGTAAAAAAAAAAAATCACCCGGGAACAAAGAGTTTTTTTTTGGTTTGGGGCCTTTTTTGTGGGGGCGGTGGGGGGCCAGAAATCGAAAAAAACCCTTTGTGGTTTTTTTTTTCCCCCACCTTTTTTGTTAAAACAAACATGGCCTCAAAAAGGTTTTTTTTAAGATAAAACGGGTTCAAATCAATGAAACAGGAAAAATAGCAAAATTTTAAAACCCAATATTACATTTACAGGACAGGGAACCAGCCCCCCATCCTTTATTATTATGAAAGAATTTGTTTTTTGTCCGCCAAACGGCTCGCGCGCGCGCGGGGTGTTTTTTGGGGGGGGTGGGGGGGCCTATTTGCCCATCGCCCCCCCCGAATTAATATATTATTAGTATCAAATTTATATAAAATACTTTAATTTTATATATATGAAATTATAATTAAGGTTAATTAATATTAACATAGGTTATTAAAAATAAAAGTATAGTTCAAGTTAATATATTATAATAATTTATTATATATTATTATTTATATATATATAATTAATATATCGAAATTAAAAAATAAAAAATAAAGCAAACACAAATTTCCTTTTTTAATATTAAAATAATATTATTCTTATAAAAAATAAATTACACTTTTAATTAATATAAATTGATAATATAATGTTTACAAATATATTTAATATTTTAAGTTATTAGTGCATATGTAGAAAACCAAATTTGAAATATATTTTAAAAAGTTAAAAAATTATATTCTATAAAAAAAAAAATTATAATAAAATTAAATAAATTTGTGAATTAAATTATAAATTTAATGAAACCAATAATGTCGTATTAACAAGATATCTTCTTAATGATCTCCCTCATGTAATCATGCATGAGAAATTATTCAAATACACAGATTCACAATAAGTCTTCGTGTTATATTTTGACTAGTAGCTAGTTACCTTGAAATGTAAATGTAAATAATTAAATAAGCAGAGAAATCCATGGTACCCTTAAAATATTTCGTAATAAGATTTGGGAATGAGATAGAAGAATTCTTTTGCATCATAAAACTATTAAGTGGTCTAGAATAGATTTAATTTTGGTATACTCTCAAAGATCAATGCTTAATGGAGACTAAAAAAAAAACGTAATATTTCTTT
>JABUQX010021649.1:15000-22164 GCA_015478945.1 Trachelipus rathkii
TGTAATTATCGAGTGATCTCTGATGGTTGCATTATTGGTTGAGAGATGTGGAGATTCTGCTTGAATGAATTGCCTGTGCTTGAAGGCCCATATCTGTGGTAGGTGCTAGTTTGCAATTACATATTGACGTTTAATATGTGGATTTAATTTTAAACATGTCAGAGTTTCAGCTCATAGAAATGCTTTCTCTTTGGTTTATTTAAAAAATTGTGCCTATTGAGTTGCTATTGATTAAGGATAGCAAGATATTACTTGAGCGAAGCGTTTTTGTTTTAATCGACTATTTTAAAGATCGAAAGTTAAGAGCAGTTGTACGAGGGTGCAATATAAAGACACATCGTTTGTAGGACATTTAGGTTGACATATGTGTTTATAGAAAAATGAAAAAACTATGTTTATAAAAATGTTAGTAGGAAAATAGGTTAAAATTGAAGTCGGTAGAAAGGAGATTTCTTCATAGAAAAACTTCAAGTAGAACAAAATATGAAAAGCTCCGTTTATATATAAATTTATATATTATATATTATAATTATTATATATATATATATATATATTAAGTAGTATTTAATATTAATTATATATATATATTATATATTATATAAATTATAATATAATATATATATATATATTATAAATATAACTATAGATATTATATATATGATATTTATATTATAATATATATATTATGATATATATATATAATATACTATATATATATAATATATTTATATATATATATATTTATATATATTATATATATATAATATATATATTATATGATTATATTATATTATATAATTTATACTATATATATATTACTATAGATATAATATTATTAATATATATTATTTTCAATATATATATATATATATACTATTATATATATACATATATATATCTATTATATATATATTATAATAATATAATAGTAGTATTATATATATATATATATATTTATATATATTTTTATATATATTATATAATTTATATATAATATTATATATACTATATATCATATATATAATTATAATAGTATATAGTAATATATTATTATTATATTGATTACTATTATATATAGATATTATTATATATTATTATATATTAGTCTAATATATTATATACTATATATATATATTTTATTATATATATATACTATTATTTATATTATGATATATATAATAGTTTATATATTATATATAATAGTATATTATATATATATATATATTATATATATATATATATATATAATATATATATGTTTGAGAATATTTTTTTGTATTAGGATATGTACATTAATTAGATAATGAGCACGCGGATTAATAATTAATTTTCATGTTATGTATATCAATTCAATGTTAATATTAATGTTATATTTTCCTTTAGGGATATAGAAACTTTGCGGACGTGTTTTAACTACAATGCTTATGCGGGCCAGAGAATAAAAAGAAATGACAGATCAAAAGGGAGATAAAAGCTCTCTGAAGATGGTGAATGTCTTATGATGGTAGCGAAGATGTAGAGGCTTGGTTAACAAAGGTGTCCATGTGTAGCAAGGATTAACAATGTGAAGGACGAAGCAGCATTCATTACGCTATTTTAGATACGGGTAATGCTGTTGGCTGTTTTTCCTTCAAGAGTGGTGATTGAGATGATCAGAAAAATTCGAAGCAGTCAAGGCTCGTTGAGGGGAGGCCTTTGGGCTCATGAAAGCATTTAGCGGACGTATGGGTGAGGCTTTGGCAATAAAAGATGGGAAGGGAGCGGTCGAATGTATTGTTTAACACAGAGCTTGAGGAAGGTTAGCCTCAATGCCAGAATTAAAAAGGGGGGGGGGGGGAAATGGGGGGATATTGGGGGTGGCTACGAAGTCGCATTTGTTTTAAGGGATCCAAAGGTCAGTGCGATAAAGAAGTTTACGAGCAGTGCCTGAAAATAGAAGATTTGGAATTTTGGGTAAACGCTATATAAATGAAGGAGCGTTTAGGCGTGCGTAACCTAGAAAATTGAATTTTTAATTGCGCGGCTCACACGCGCGACTTGTAGAGTGGCTAGTCGAGATAAAGCGATCTCTCTCAAGAAAATATAGACTTGTGGTTCTCACGCTCTCTCTCACCATATAGTTGCGAGGCAACGTGCCGATGCAGGAACGTGAGACCAACCTTTGGAGGAATACATGTATAGTATCTAATAGAAATTTCAATGCTGAGAATTGTGAAAAAAGGTCATGTTGCAATAGAATGTGAGGTAGTGGGAACAGACGGCGGGCTCGCTGTTCGGAGCAAAGCGACTCGCGGTACGACAGTTAGCATGAGGACGTCAATGTGGGAATAGGAGTGTGATTTTATTATATGATCTTAGCGTATTTCTGTGTGATAGGTGTTGAGATAAGTATCATTTACGCGCGGACGTGCATTTTGCACATGTTGATCTGCGTGAATGAGACTTTTTGGGTGCGGTGAGAGATGGTGTGTGTTGTGGGATTGTATAAAAAGATAGGGCTTCGCGACGTCACGAGGATCAGTCGAGTCACGTTTCGAGTGGAAGAAAAATTCCGTGAAAAAGGGGAAAAGAGAGAGGAGAGAATTGAGACAACAGAGAAGATAGAGATAGCTCGCGCGCAGTCTGTGCACCGAGTGAGTAATGGGCTGTGTGGGATAGTGCTATTGCATATGAAGGTATGATTTGTCCTCCACTCTCGTGAGGCGGCGGATTACTGATGATGAAAGAGAGCGCTGAGTGATTATTTGTGCGTTTGATATAGATGAGTTGGAGTTCGCACCGTTATCGAGATAGGGAAGGAGCTGTATGCTCGAGGTTGCGACGGGTAAGGAGAAAACCTTGAATAGAGTAGGACTTTGATGTGCGTAGTTTTGATGGAATTATTGGAGGGATCCCTGTATGGGCTTGGTAAATAGAGAAGACTTTAGCGCCGCGTAGATGACGTGTGACGAGCGCAGACATACTAAATAGTGGTATTATTCGGAGTATACGAACGCGGAGGTAGATAACTCTGTAAAATCGATTATTATAGCTCTGAGTGTAGCACTTGTTACGAATAGATATCCCGTGACCGCTCTCGCGCGTGTTATTTAAGAAGTGGAACAGGGTTTAGAATGGGGGAAGAATGTGATTCCAATGATGGCATGGAACAGGAGTTAAAAGGAAATAAGGCAGTGTTTTTGACTTGTCAGGGAAGTTAATCGATCACTTATGATTGCCTACTGGAGATGAGATAGTTGCATGTGATGAAACTCTAAGGGTTTGGAGGAGAAAAAAATAGGCAAAATTAAGCTGTTGGATTTTGAAAGCGGTCTACATTGCGCTTGATGGTAAGATAAGTCTTTGGATAATTCTGTGTGAAGTTTAAAAGGAAGAGATGTTTCTTCCTAGTGGTGTTCGGAATTAAATTGCGTCCAGTTATGAGGATATGATGAGTGAATTTTGAGAGAGTTTTGGGCAATGGATGAAAGAATAATAGAGAGCGGACCAGCCATTTACAGATGACATAATGTGAGCAGATTCAGTGTGGAGCGGAGTAGTAGTCTTATATTTAGCAAGGCTATGGATTGGGGACGAAACCAGTAGAGGTCTTGTGGATAACCAGGGTTTATGGATTGAAATTAATAAATAAAGAAGGGAATTAGAGTTTAGAGAGGTGGTGAATTACTCAGACTTAAGGAAGGGAATCTTTCCAAAGAAGATGAAGTATCTATTTGTGGTAAATTGGTGGGATATTACCCGGTTGTAGGTTGGCTAAGGGTAGCCACAAGCTATTTAAAAAGACATGTGATTAGGAAAGAGTTGAATGGTATTCTCGCGAGATGATCGGGTGATACGATGAGACGCTCGTATGTACACATTATGGTAGGTGTAGGATGATGTTATCGACAGGATTATTGGTGTGACATGGAACAGAGCGACAATATGAGACCAGCTGCTCAGCGTGGCATCATTAGAGTTATCTCTCTCGCGCGCGTTCGCGCTGGAACAATGGAGGAAAGATAGACGCTCAGATAGATAGATTAGATTGACGTGTGTGCCAATCTAGTCCGTTTGCACGGATTTATTCGGGTCGCAGTTTATTATTGGCTGTAGTAGTGCGAAAAGCCAGACCATCACACCAAATATGAATCGCGCGCGCCGCCGCTTGCGCTGAGCAGACGTCTCGCGCGGGCACGCCTGATTGATACTGTCAGTTTAAGTAGGGAGTATTAGAGTTGATGGATCTCAGAGAATATAGACGACGTGGGTCATATTAACGTTGCCAGAATTAGAAGCGGTTATTAGAGGGGTGAATTTGGCATTAAAGTGGGGTTGATAAGAGCTGGAAATATAAAAACAGTATTGATGACGGTAGTCATTGGGTTACGCGTTCTACGCATTATCATGGGAGAAGATAGAGGTGAAAAAGAGGCGTCGAGCGATGCTAATTCAATGAGAATTGATTGGGGGTTCTTTAAGTATCAGCTGATAATAGAGTTGGGTTATAAGTGAGTGTAAGTTTTTAAGTTCAGAGATGTAATAAGCTGAATTAGTTTACCAGAGTCTAGGAAATTCTTGGAATGGGAATCTTTTCGAAAAGGATGAGGCAGAGGGAAGAGGATGCTGAGTCCGCATATGAATAATGGATAGTTAAGATTTTGCATCGAAACAGTACATTTTTGGGGGTGATAGAACTTGTATCTGTACGAAGACTGGTTGTGTACGGAAGCAGAGGAAAGTGGTGGAGAAATGCGTGAAGATGCAAAGTGCGTGCCATCACGTAGATCCTGCGCCCAGTAGGTTCGGAAAGGGTGATTAGGAGTAAGCAGGAAATTGGTGGGGTGTGGGCGTCCGACGGTCCCGCATTACTACGGGATAGCTACCTGTATTGTTGATTGCGGAGCTCGAGCCAGATTAGATTTTGGAAGTTTTGAATAATGGAGATCGGCAGATGATGCATAGGAGAGTTGGGACAGTGCTTGTGGAAAGGGGGTCAATGAAACAACTTTTGATGGATAACGGTACGGCGTTCAGATCAACTGATGTAGAGAGGTTATGTAAATGGAATAATTGAACGGTCTTTTGAGGCGCAAACACGAGAGCAAGTGCAGATGGCAATAGATATGAGAGAAATCACGGATCAATCAAGGAATATGGCAGGCATTGGGGAATGTACCGGTGAGGAACGCTTTGGATACAATATGTCGCTAAAGGAATGGATTGAAGATAAGAGTAGTCCTCATGAGGTTTTTTCAATATAGATGGGGCAGTAGTTCAATAAGTACGAAGAAGCGAGTCCACATTGCAGAGAAGGGGTGCCACATGTTGCAAATGTTGCGAAGAGCACATTTGCTAATGTATGCACGATGGCTCACGAGCGAAGCTCGCGTACATATGAATTGTAAATTTTTTTTTTAATGTATAGTATTTTTATGATGTGTATATTTATTATTATTTTTTACGCTTACCCCCCTTTTTATATTTACTTATGTGCTGTGCGCACGTAGGTGCGCAACATTCGAGTGTATGTTGATGAGCTATATACACTTACACGAGATGTTCATTAAACATCCCTCCATCTTTATATGATTGGAGTTATAACATATGCTTCACATACACAACAGGTACTAGAGGAGTGGGAGAGGAAAGATTTGAGACAGGTAACGATAATAGAGCGTAAGGGTTTAGAAGAGAAGATAATAGGCACAATGAAACTGCAAGGACAGATGAGAGCGTCATATAGAGCTCTAGAGTGGGATCTGAATGGGTAAGTCAACCCTGGTCCGTGTTAAACTTATATAGCACAGAGGGTGCAAGGCATCTGTGTGTTGTGTGTGATATAAGGGGTTACTATGATACTAAAATATTAATAGAATGACGGATAGTGTTATCCATACACGGAGTGTGACAGTGATATAGAGTCTTTGTTCGTAAATGCTCCCCCTTTATGTGTTGCTGATACATATCTTTCTCCTCTCTTGCCTTCTACACCACACTACACACTACAACTCACACCAGGCACCGACTGTTTTCGGCGGCGCCCTTTGGCTCCGGCTTGGTCCAGCCGCCGCTTCGGCTCCGTGTTGCCGGCTTTCCCGCTCGTCTCCGCTCCGCCACGTTCGGTTTGGTATAACTCGTTTTCGTACTTTCGTTCGCTGTTGTGCATTTGAGGAGATGGGGGTGTTTACTACTCCTTACCCCATTCCCTCCTTAGTTGATCTATATATAAAATTGGACGGGAGTGGAACTCGTCTCCGTCTTTTCGGCTGCTGAAGATCAATATGTAGCGGATGGATGATATCGGGACGGTGTAGCTTAGTGCACGCGCGTGGTATAATTGCGACTTAGAGGAAGGAGCGCGAGATAGACAAGGGAATCTTAGTGTGAGGATCGTGCGTCTATGGCGTTGCTCTTCCTCATATAATGTTATTCTGTGCATGGACTGTGTTATTGCATAAATGTGTATTAATAATGAAATATATGAATAAATTGCATCACTTGCGATGGGGAGTGTTGACATGATAGGCTCTCGATCCGTGATCTCGAGAGAGACTATTCTGGCCGTTCATAATGGTCTTATGATAATGATTGAATCGAAGAAAGTACGTGAGTTTAATATTGTTGTGTGCAAGTTCAATATCGTTGATTATGAGATATAGCGGTTATCTTGCGCGTGGTCGGTAGGTGATGCTCTGAACCTTGGGCAGGTTGAAAGAAGATAGTTTTTCTTGACAAATTAAACTCTACGAATATATATATATATATATTTTTGCGTATATATATATCTATATATTATATAGTATATATTATTATATAATATTATATATATAATATATTATTATATATATTAAATTTATATGACTATATATATATATATAAATAATATATTAGCGCTATGTGGTATACATATTTAATCTAGTATATACTATATATATATATTATAATATATTATATTATTAATATTATATATATAATAATATAGTATTGATAGTATTATATATATATGATATTATATATAGTTATATAGATTTATTATGCTGCTGGATGTGTTATTATATATATATATATATAATATATATATACTATATATATATATTAGTCGTAATATAGGTTTTGTGCTACAGCCGGAAGGTTTTTAGTATATACTATAATATATATATTATATACATATTATTTTATACT
>JABUQX010021650.1:0-37096 GCA_015478945.1 Trachelipus rathkii
TTTCAACTTATAATTACCACCATTTCGTATATGATACAGATATATGGATAGAAACATGTTTTTCCTAAGACATTATTAAATTTTTCCCTAAATAGTCTTCTGTTAGCAGAGGTCGAAGTTTAAAAGTTACTGTCATTTGTGTATATTTGTATATAACTTAAAAAATCTCTCGCCAGCTTCACTCTTTTATTGATACAGATATATGTATATATAAATTAAAAAATCTATGATACAGATATTTGTATAGCACCATTTTATTTTTAAGACTTAAAGGAATTTTCCCCTAAATAGTCTTCTGTTAGCAGAGGTCCAAGTTTAAAAGTTACTGCCATCTTTGTATATTTGTATATAACTTAAAAAATTTATCGCATGTTTCACTCTTTTATTTCAAATCGCAATTACTACCATTTCCCATATGATACAGATATATGGATATCACCATTTTATTACCAAGACATTATGAAATTTTCAACTAAATAGTCTTCGGTTAGCACAGGTCCACGTTTAAAAGTTACTGTCATGTGTGTATATTTGTATATTACTTAAAATAATCTTCAATAACATAAAACTTTAACGTGACGTGCTTATTACAAACCTATTTCTTTCCAAAAATTTCTTTCTCTTCTCTTCTGGATCTTCTTCAGGTACGATTTCTTTAATCTCTAAACTTTACAACTCACATTTGAAATTTATTTATGGTCAATGTTCTTATGTAAAGAGTCTCAAGTCTTTTTACGGTAATTTTTATATGTTAGCATTTCCTTTCCTAGATATACCTGATACTGCACTGAACGTTGTCTAACTTAAAAAGCAGAAAAGGGTAATCTATTAATTGTTAGTACGTGAATCTTTAAGATTGTATCTCAAATGTTTTTTGTATTCCCTACCGTAAATTTTAATTTTTGTTAAATCTGCAATTCTATTTTGGTCCTCCATTTGAGTCTGTAGACCAAATCCTGTTCTGTCAAATACACTATTATAATGTTTACTCTGTCTCTTCTACCATAATTCACTCGTCTATCTTGTAGCTTTATAGTGTTTCTCGAGCTATTATCAGCCTCTATATTTCAGGACTCTATAAAGTAACGTCCACCCTGGCCGCTTCTGGGCTTCACCTTCTCTTTCCTACTACATCTACGGTGTCCATAATACATTTCGAAATTATTTTGTAACATCTATAGTGACATTTCTGTTAGTTTGCATCTGAGTGGTCATCTATGTGGTCAGTCACTATTGTGATCTATGCAGATTATAAGAGATGTGTGTCGCGGACTGTGAGCTCGCACACGGTTAACTATGAGATATACATGCAGAAAACGCCAGCAAATTTTTTTGAGTTAAGTTGTAAGGTGTTCTGTTCATTTAACTTTGACGTATTCTTTTTAGATGGAAATTTCCAAATGTATTTATATGTTTTTTATACCGTATTCACCAACATATTTCATTAGTTTGTGCAACTAACTGTTTTTATCATTACTATACAATATACACATTCTATAATAACTTACCGCCTCTTCCGTCTCGTGTTGGCTTACAGCATGTTCTTTCACTATCTCCCTTTATCACGAAATAGTGAATAGGAGTACTTCTGCTCTTTCCTACAAGCTTATACAAAAGGAGCAATTTTCCTTCATGCTCTCCTCTTTGTTCCTATACCATTTTTGTACAATTATTGTGGTCACGTTTTCTAACATAATTATGATATCTTCATTTAATGCGAGATATCCTTCACTGTTAACTCCTATCTTCATTTCGCAAAGAATTCCTAACAAAACATACATGCTCGCTGATCTTCAGGAACACTAGGCTCACATGTTTGCTCATATCACAACGTCAGGAAGGCATCATAAAGCCGCACAAGTTTTATATATAAATAGTTTTTTATGGCTATGTCCTTAACACTTGACGCTTTCTTGTTGTAATGTAAAAGTGTTTAACTATTTTGTCGCTCTTAGGTATCGGGCGCTTTGCGTACGGTGGCGAGCTCAACTCCTCTCAGCACTTTGACATTAACGGCACTCGGCACGCCGTCTCGTCTCCACACGCTACCCATCACTTTAGGGTTTTCTTCGATTCTCTTTGTCACTATTATCTGTACTTAGTTTTAGTTCTTTCTGACATCGAGCACTCAAAATTCAGGTGTTGTTGCATGGGGCGACTTCTTTTTCCTGTCATAGTGTTTCCTCAGGGTTCTGTCTCATCTCCTACTTTAATCCTAACTTTTCAGTATGATCTTTTCACTCTGTCACATCTAAATTATCACCCATACTGTTGAATTGGACTCTCGACGCCTTTTAATCTTATAACTCAATTTATTAATTCCACTCCCCCACTTTATACTTCTAGAAAATTGGTCCTTATATCGTCTTAATGCTTTCCGATTCTCATTTCTCTCTGATCTGGATTAAGATACTTTCCGATAGGGTTGTCTCACCCTTGTTCAAATCTTCAATTATTTAAAACCAACTTCTCCAAAATTTTCCTTTCCTAAGGCACCTTCTTATATTCCTTCTCTTTCGACGGTTCTCTCGCTCTCTCCTGGTTGACAAATACATTACAATCTTAGGCTTACAGCATTCACTAAAAAAAATTGTCTTGAAAACCTCACATCAAAACGGTTGCGGTTGCTCAAAGAAACTGAGTTCTGTTTAGATGTGAGACTGATTTTTCCTCTCTAGTCCCCAGATTATTACAAGGGCCTCATCCCCGCTTGTATGGAGTTGCTCTTCATATCTGGGGGGGGGGAAGCTTTGGCTTTCATTCTCGGCTTTTGGATATGAGTCGGCGAAAGGCTCAAAAGTCTTACTAAAATGTTTTCTGTACTTTCATTTCCCTTTAATCCTGCTATCTTTTGCGGTGCGTGTATGTTCGTGACCTATTCTCTTTTCCTATAGATGTTATCAGCAGCAGGCAGGTGCTCGAGGGAACTACATTGTGTACACCACTTTGGCGCTTATTATGTTAATCAGGGGTGCTGTAATTGGCATTGAATTTATGTGTTGCATATTGGTAACTCCACGGCTAGTTCTTTGGCTGCTTCCTTCTTCTCTGCCACTCTGTTCTCGTAGAATTCTCTTCGACATCTTCTGTTTTCCTGCTGAATTTAATCCTCCCACTTTAACGCTTGCGTCTGTGCTCATTATAACATCGTAAGTTTTTACCTTAGTTGGTGAACTTTTGAGGTGTACAACACCCCCTCCTGGAATAGATCTCTGCCCGTAAGTGGTGGTGACAACCTGTAATATATATATATATATATATAATTTATATTCACTACAAAATTCTGGTAACAACATACTAGTACCTTTGTATACTATAATATATTTATATTATGAGATAAATTTTATATAATTATATTATATTGTTATTATTATAAATATTATCTAACTATTATAATATATATAATATATTTATACCGTATATAATTATAGTATAATATTATATTATTACTTATATTTATATTAATATAATAATTTAATATATTATATATATATATATATATATATATTATGTATATATATATATAATTCATAGAAGCAAGAGCGGCAGCTTCCAAAATTTACTCCTCATCCACCCATACCCTCATCATCACCTAAGAGTTTGCAACTTCCTGCGGTAGGGCTAGTACAACAATATCTGAAGCAAGTCTTGAAATCAGAAAGCTCAAACCATACCGACCCGGATTATATGTTCCTTTCTGTGAGAATTTCACGCGGTTACAGAAAATCAACTACTAGGCTTTCAAACAACTGGAGCGATGAGTCATCACATAATGGCATCTCAATTCATGCTCGCTGGGGTTCTATATTCTCTTGGCCAGGTGAACTACAACAATCCCCCCACAAAACTCCAGACCATTTACTCTATTATGTCAACTTATATCCCTATATTGCTCTGCCACCTCACCATTTATCTCATCAGGACTTCACTCTGCAGTAATTACCTCTTTCTTTGGTCGTAGCACAAGCCGAGTTGAGGTTTCACCCCGACACAAAAACTGCTTTACTCCGTCTACATGGTTGTGATCCATCTTCCATTTTTTAACCACATGGATCAAAGAACTCTCACGTACTTTCATTTATTCTCTTCATTTAACGCCTTTCTTCACAACATAAAGCTCCCTAACACTCATTTTATCAACTGACAACTCTCTAATACATTTCATTCCCCATTCTTAATCAATTCTTTTCACACCTAACACTACCCTAAGATTATTCATCTTTAAGTCTGTTACACTTGTATTTAGATCTATACCTCTTATTCAAGACCATAGCTCACTATCATATTAACAGGTAACACAATCACCCTCGATGTAAGACCTAGAGACTCAAGACTTAGTTTCCTTTACATCCACAATCGATTTAATTGCCAACAGCAAAATTCCTGCATTCACGAACTTTCCTATAACACTGCATCATCCATTCCTTTTATCCAACATTTATCTAATATTTAAACTCAGACACTTTTTCACAGTTCCACACCATCACACACATATTTCACACCATATGAAAACCGATTTAAATAAATACTATATATATATTTAATAATATATTTATTTTTTTAAATATATATTTTTATAAATTATATATATAATAAATATAATATATATAATATAAATATATTTTATATATATCTTTCTTTCAAAGGCAAGTTATTGCTTTTCGTGCTCTGAACTGAGTGTCCATGAGTCGAATGTGTGACTTCTAAGACACCGGATACACAAGCGATAAAATTGGTCTTGTAGCTGAACAATACAATGAGTAGAAAGGTAACTTTGAAAATGAAAAAATTCTCACCAAAATCTTTCATTCTCCATATATATATACGGTCTATCTTAATTTTATATATTATTATCATCATATATATATATATATTATAACTTATATAATAATAGTAATAATCATTGATATTATTTTAGTAATATGAAGTAAATATATACAATAAAATAAATCCCACGATATTACTATAATCATATGTATGTAACTTCTTCATGAATGTTCTTTTTCCTTTTCAGGTTAAATAACTAAGGTTGATACTTAGAAACACTTGTATTCCAAAAACTGTTTAAAAGGAGAATTCTATTTGCCTTTGGAAGAACCAAAGGTATGTAAAATAATAGATTATTTTCCCTTTCAGCATTTTTTTTAACATTTAACGATTAGGATCTATTCTTTCGCTGGGATTAACACTTTCATATTTTTTAAACTTTTGTTGAGAGACTCTTTCTCCTCTATTCAGGCACTGTTTCCAGGGGAGCTAATTTGGTTCAATAACAATGTCAACAATCAACCATGGGACCACCATCTATCTCATAGCCCGACAGTTTGAACGACTAATTTCTGTGTGCATAAGCTCACATTCCTAATTCAGGTCTGGGAAACCTTAGTAGTAACAAAGTTACTGACTGGTGTACTATTTAATAACATCCCTATAAGTCACCTTTTGTCCACATTGTAGCAATGACTGATTGTAAATCATTTAAAGATAGTATTAACTTCACCAAAGGTGTTAAAAATAGGATACTTAGGATCGAACTTGCTAAACTAAAAGAAAAAATAGATGGAGGAGTGGTTACATCAGTGGAGTGGGTAAACTCCAGATTGCAACTAGCCGATGGGTTAACAAAGAGAAATAATCAAAAATATTTGTTGGAGTTGAGAAAGGGCTTAGGATGTAATTAGGGGGTGAAGAAAAAAAAAGATAAAGTATAATATATTTGATTTAGTTGCAGGTAGGTTGTGGACCTCTACACGATAGGGGGCCTTGCTAATTTAGTATCCGAGTCGTTTCATATATGGTATGTACATTAATTTCATTTTTGTTATTTTTCTGTTTTGTTCCCAGGATTGGCTCCAAATGATGTTTTAATCTTGATTAGAATTAATAAGTAATACATGTTGTTTTTTGTATTTATGAATTTATGATAATAACTTCAAATAGAAATTGTGTTGAGTGAAACACAACTGTAAGAAAGTGCAGTATAATTTCGTTTTCTATGGTAATGGCACGGATTCACAACTCAGATTCATAACTTAAAGAGCAGTTCAATTCGAAAACTTTCCCTGACTTTGCTGTCTTTATCTATTTCTCTTACTTACTATTCTATCTTTACAACTCCTTATATTCATACTCGAAAGTATCCAGTTGGTGTGATGCTCAGATGGTGTAATATTCAGAATTAAAATCTTAAAAGGTAATTATATTTATTGTGGTCAATTGTCTTAAAATAACGTGCCTTTCATATCAGATTTGATATCTATTATTTGTAACTCTTATTAATATATCTCAATATAAACTTACTTTGAGGAATCATGGGCTCCGATGATGAATCCAGTGAGAAGGGTAGAAGGAGTGATAAGTGTCCATTGTTTGACGGGAAGAGAGAGAGATTCTTAGAGTGGAAAGGGAAGGTGGAGGATTGGATTTGGAGAAACAAAAGTGTGGACAAATATCCAGGTCTGACTATTAGAAGTGCTTTGTGTGGTGAACCATGGGAGCTTGTGGGAGGATTGCCAAGAGAGGAGTTGGCTGGTAGTGATGGTGTAAATAAGATATTGGGCGTTTTAGAGAAAAAATATAGTAGTGATAAGAAAAGGGAGAAAATGGATAGCATGAATGCCTTTTTTAGAATAGAGAGAGGCACAAATGAGGAAATTCAGGATTTCGTGAGTAGGTTTGATGTGGCTCTAAGACGATGTATCGCAGTAGGGATGACAGACCTAGGAGAGGAGCATAAAGGAGGTTTATTATTGGGAAGGAGCAAATTATCTGAAAATGAGGAAAAAATAATGCTAGGAGCATTGGATGGTGATCTTTCCTACACTAGAGTAACGAGTCTGTTGAGGGGAATCATGGGAAAAAGCTACCAAAGTCAAAATAAAGAGAAGACATGGTATGGAGGTGACAAAAATATGAGTGGTCTGCAAAGAAAGATTACTTGTTATAGATGTAAGAAAGTGGGTCATACCTAAAGGTTTTGCACTGACTATCGGAAAACCGATAAAGAATGTGAGGGGTGTGGAAAGAAAGGTCATGGTACAGAGGAGTGTTGGATTAAAGATAAAGAATGTTATATATGCAAGGAGAAGGGTCACTTGGCTAATAATTGTAGTGAAAGGAAAAAGGTGAATAAGGAGATAGTGCTATTAGGGGAGAAACCCTGTGAAGAAGATAACTGGGATTTAATAAGTGCTATTGTAGATACAGGATGTCGGAAGAGCGTTGTGGGAGAATTCTGACTGGGTGTATATTGTCCTCCCTAGATAGATTAGAGTTAGAAAAGATGAAAGAGTCAGAGAGAAGAGTAGAAGAAACATATATATTTGGGGAGAGAGAATATAAATGTATTAGGAAATATTTAATACCTATATTGTTAGGTAAAAGAAAAGCGTTCCTAGAAACAGAAGTAGTAGAGGGAAATATCCCTTGGTTGATAGGAACGACAGTTTTAAATAAGTTAGGTGCAAGAATAGATTTTTTAAACAAGTATATAGAATGCAACCATCCCCTGGTTAAACAAAGAATTCCAATAACAATAGACCACAAGGGTCACATAAGAATAAAATTAAGGGAAGGAAGTGAGTTAGCGAACGTTTGGCTAACAATGGGTGTAGATAAGGCTATCAACGATGGAGAGAAATGGAAGAAGAATTGTAGGAGGTTGCACCTACAATTTGGCCACTGTGGTTACGAAAAATTACATCAAATGATTTGTAAGGCTTGGAAACAAGATGCTACTTTCAGGGTGTGAAACAGGAAAGATTAAAAGTCCTGAAAGATACCTGTAGTGAGTGTGAGACCTGCCAAAAATATAAGAAAAGTCCAGGAAGACCAGTTGTAGGAATACCGCTGGCACAGAACTAATGAAGTCTTGTCCATGGATATGGGAGAGCTAGAAGGGGAAAGGTTCCTTGTAATGACAGACTGGGCTACACACTATTGCCAAGCTAAGTGGATGAAGGACAAAAAACCCTCTAGCATCCTAGAAGGAGTAATGGAAAAATGGATAAGCTACTTTGGAGCACCTCAACGAATTATCACAGATGGAGGTAGAGAGTTCCAAAATGAGGAAATGATTGAGTTCACGGAAAAATGGGGGATAGAAATGCTTTGTACAGCTAGTGAGAGTCCATGGAGTAATGGGAAGAGCGAGAAGACAGTGGGAATATTGAAGGAGGGGTTAAGGAAGTTAAAAGAAGACGGCATAAAAAGGAAAGAGTGGATCCTAATGTGGATGGTGAGTGCCAAAAATGACAGAATAATGAGTGGGGGTTATTCCCCTAATCAGAAAGTATTTGGAATGTACTACCGAGGTAGAAGGGATTTGGAACAACTCAGTCCGCCTGAACTAGAAGAGGAGATAGAAGGAAGAAAACTGAAGGAATTGATGCAGGTGCAAGATGTAGTAAAGGAGATTGTACAAGGAAAGGAATGTAGAGATAGGATAAAGAGAGCATTAAAGGGAAGAGTGAGAATACATCGGATAGAAGAAGCTCAATTGGGAGATACAGTTTATTATAAGAAGAAAGGAGAGGAGAGATGGAGAGGACCCGGCAGGATAATAGGGAGAGATGGAAAAGTTGTACTGGTAAAGCATGGCGCTTTAATCAGGGAAGTGAACAAGATACATATAACGAAAATCCAGAAAGTGAAGAGAGGAAGTGAGGAACATGAAAAGGAGGTAAGAAAGATGAGGGAAGAAGAAGAAGAAGAGGAAGAAGAAGAAGAAGAAGAAGAAGAAGAAGAAGAAGAAGAAGAAGAGGAAGAAGAAGAAGAAGAAGAAGAAGAAGAAGAAGAAGAAGAAGAAGAAGAAGAAGAAGAAAAAGAAGATGAGGAAGAAGAAGAGGAAGAAGAAGAAGAAGAAGAAGAAGAGGAGGAGGTAGCGAAGAATGCTGGTGAGAATGTTGGGCTTCATCCAGAAGACCTGAGAAGAGGAAAAAATTATTTGATACGACACGATAATGATGAGTGGTGGAGAAGAGTGAAGGTGATCAGTTTAGGAGGGAAGAGAGGAGGGAAATATGATGGCACTTATAATGTTAAAGATCTTGACTCTGAGGAGGAGTTTTGGGTTGACCTCAGAGAATATGAAGTTGAAGAAGAAAAAGTTTTGGAGGAATCGTACTATATTGATGGTGAAGTGGTATACTTTGACAGTAAGGAATCTGATTATGGAAGGAAAATTGAAGAAGCTAAGGCTAGAGAAATTGCCAGCTGGAAGGAGAATGATGTATTTGAGGTGATAGATGCTTCAGATGAATATAAAGTTTTAAAGACGAGATGGATAATCTCCGAGAAAGAAAAAGAAGGAGGCAAGATATGGAAGGCCCGATTGGTGGTTAAAGGTTTTATGGAGAAAGAAGGTCTGGAAACCATAGATTGTGAAGCCCCGACATTTTCAACGGAAGGACTGAAGATCGTCCTGTCGATCATTAATATGAATGACTGGCAGACAAGAACGTTAGACATTAAAACTGCTTACTTACAGGGCAAAAATATGAAGAGAGACGTGGTGATCAAACCCCCAAAAGAGGCAAAAACGGGAAAATTGTGGAGGTTACATAAAACCGTATATGGTTTGAAAGATGCAGCCCGAAAATGGTACGAAAGTCTGGTGGAAGTGTTGTTGGGAGTGGGAGGAAAAAGAAGTAAAATCGATAATACCGTCTTCAAGTGGGAAAGAAATGGAGAAGTTTACGGTATAATGGGCATTCATGTGGATGACCTGATTTATGGTGGCAATAAAGAGTTTGAAGAGAGAGTAATATCGCAAATAAAGAGAAAACTGACTGTTGGCAAAGAGGAGAGTGGAGTTTTTAAATACCTAGGGATAGAAGTGAAGCAGGAGAAAAGTGGAGATATCATATTGAGTCAAGGGGGATACACGAGAAATAAGTTGGGAATAAAACCCTTAAATAAGGACAGAAGGGAGGAAAAGCTCAATGAGGAAGAAATGACACTATACAGGTCTCTTTTGGGGAAGCTAAATTGGATATCTCAGAATACGAGGCCAGATTTAAGTTTTGATGTTAGTTATTTGGGAAGGAATATGAAGGAGGCCACAATATCAAACTATAATGATCTTATCAGAGTAGCAAAGAGGGCTATGGGAGAGGAGATACAGTTGAGGATTCCGAAACTCAAGAAGGGCAGATTGAGATTGGAGGTGTACTCGGACGCCTCTTTCGGAAACATAAGGGGAGGCAGAACACAAATTGGTTACTGTATAAGGGTTAGAGACAGAGTAGGAAATACTTGCCCTATTCTATGGAAATCCAAAGTGGCCAAGAGAATTGTGAGTTCCACCTTATCAGCAGAAACCCTAAGCATGGTGGAGGCGATTGAATGGGGGAATACATTAAGTATTTATGGGAGGAGTTAACCCTGCAAAAAGATCAAATACACATTGTTGCAATGACGGATTGTAAATCATTGAAAGATAGCATTCACTCCACCAAAGGTGTCAAGAATAGGATACTTAGGATTGAGCTTGCTAAACTAAAAGAAAAAATAGATGGAGGAGTGGTTACATCAGTGGAGTGGGTAAACTCCAGATTGCAATTAGCCGATGGGTTAACAAAGAGAAATAATCAAAAATATTTGTTGGAGTTGAGAAAGGGCTTAGGATGTAATTAGGGGGTGAAGAAAAAAAAGATAAAGTATAATATATTTGATTTAGTTGCAGGTAGGTTGTGGACCTCTACACGATAGGGGGCCTTGCTAATTTAGTATCCGAGTCGTTTCATAAATGGTATGTACATTAATTTTATTTTTGTTATTTTTCTGTTTTGTTCCCAGGATTGGCTCCAAATGATGTTTTAATCTTGATTAGAATTAATAAGTAATACATGTTGTTTTTTGTATTTATGAATTTATGATAATAACTTCAAATAGAAATTGTGTTGAGTGAAACACAACTGTAAGAAAGTGCAGTATAATTTCGTTTTCTATGGTAATGGCACGGTCACAACTCAGATCAAACTTAAAGAGCGTTCCAATTCGAAAAACTTTCCCTGACTTTGCTGTCTTTATCTATTTCTGCTTTACTTACTATTCTATCTTTTACACTCCTTTATATTCAATACTCGAAATATCCAGTTGGTGTGTATGCTCAGATGGATGTAATATTCAGAAATTAAAATCTTAAAAAAGGAAATTTATTTATTGTGTCATGTGTTGTCTTAAAATAAACGTTCCTTTCATATCAGGTTGATATCTAATTATTTGTTGAACTCTTTATTAAATATTCAAGTATAACTATTATACTTTTATATTATTATATATTATATATATATCATATTATATATATACTTATATATATAATATATATTATTTATATATAATATATATATTATATATATATATATATATTATATATATATATATATATATATATTCATATAATAATATTATAGTATATAATATATATATATATATTTATATATATATAATAATATAATATATATTATATATATATATACTATATATATATATATATATATATTATATATATTATTATATTATATATATTATATTATATTAATCCCTACTATGAATACGAACTATGTAAACTTACCACGAAACAGATGACATATTTGTAATTAGCGTATGAAAGTTAGTACTTTTATTATAGATTTTTTTTTATATTTATTAATAAATATATTATTATATTATAAAATTTGATTAGAGATGATAATGTTTAAAAAATATTCTATGGCCAGATGTTATGTATATATATTTGGCGCGTATTATTAATGAAGCACGAAATTTTTTTACTGAGAAGCGTTTTAATTGAGCGATATTAATAAGTATATAATAAATGAAATTAATTACGCTAGTTTTAAATTGTAGCCATGTTATAGACGATATTATATATGTATTAATATGTATATTATTGATATATATCATTTCAATTAGTTTTAATGAAAAATATATAATATATTGATATGAAATTATATAAGATATTAATGGATTTTTGTTGACTTAAAAAAAAATTGTTGTCGGAAAAGATATCGTGCAATGTGGCGCCAAATTATTTTTAAACCAGCGTGCGTATTGGAGTATATAATATATATATAATTATTTATATATAAATATATTAATGTATATAAAAATTTTTTTGTATATATATATATTTTTATTTTTCTTTATATATATATATTATTACCAAGGGTTTCGCATTATCAAGAGTTTGGGGTCTTTCGGCTTCGGTGGACGCTGTTCTCTGATCATTATCTAGCCTTTAGGAAGTATTTAATGAGTGATTATTTTTTCTTCGTAATCTAATGAATGTATATGATATTTGATGTGTATTTAGTTTTTTCCCCCCATTTCCGTTACAATTTCATATGGTATCTTCGTGGTTACGAGTCGTAGTTTTCTTTTTAATTACGTGCAGGGTTTACTAATGTTATAGATTTGGCATAATTTATATATATTATTTTATATATATTTATTTATATATTATATATATAAATATATATATATTATATATTATATTTATATATATTATAATAAAAATATTTATTATATATATATAAAGATGGTATATTATATATATATGATATGTATATATATTAAATTGAGTATAATAGTCACAAAAGAAGCAGGTAAAGTAACGAACGAAAGAAATAATGACTTATTGAACGGGCAACATAATCCTCAAGCAACCAATAGATATATTATACAGTTCATAACAAAACGATTAACATTACTAAACTCTTTGATAATATACTATAGGTCCATTTATCTGGATATTATATTGTATTATATTATTATGAGAAAACCGCGTGCTTTAAAACACTACGTTTGAGCGTTCTTTTTGGGGATCTGGGAGATGGCCTAGTGGTTTTTAGAGTTGGTTGTTGTTAACTTTTTCTGTCAGCAATGGAGTTCAACGTTCGAATCCCGCTGACGAAGAGTTAAAATCATTCTGTGACTTCTATTCATTTATTATATATATTTGGGATAGATAAAAATATATCTCTCTGATAATAAGTAATGCTAATTATATCTGATAAGAAAAATTATAAACTCATAATATTTATATTGATGTGTTATATATATTAATTTACAAATATAACTTGTTATTTATGTTACTTCTTTTGAAATTAACGAAAGCGTTAAAGTTAACGAAAAAATTATTAATCTAACGCCACCTTATATATTATTATTATTATTAATATATATATATATATTATATATAATATATATATATATTTTATATATATATATATATATATATAGTATTATGATATATATATATTATATATAATATATGTATATATTATATATATATATATATGTTAGTAGTATTTATATATATGTTAGTGAGTATATATATGATTTATAATATATATATATATTTATATATATAATATATAATTATATATATATATATTTTAACGTTTATCCCCTAAAAGAGGGTAACACCGGGGCCACCGGAAACCAACTTTAAGGCCGGCTCTTATATATATTTCCAACATGTTCGCATCGTTTTAATTTCATTGCCCAGTAGATTAAATACTCTATACTGCTAACGGCGGAGGTTTGAACCAGCGTCCTTGTTATGAGAGTCGGTCGATCAACCTCTGCCCAGAGGCATATATATTATTATATATATATATAATTATATATATATATATATTATATTTTATATATATATATATATATAATTTATATATATATAATATATAATATTTATTATTTATATTTATATATATATTATATATATAATAATAATAATATATATACTATAAATATTTATATTTATATATATGGGTATATATATATAACTAATATAATATATATAATTATATAATTATTTAATATATATTATTAATATTTATATTATAATATTATATATATTTATATATATTATATATTAAATATTATTATATATATATATTACAATATTATATATATATTATAAACTCATTCTTAAAACATTATTTATCTTTAATGTACAGTATATATATGTTATATTGTTATATATATTATATTATTATTGTTATATTATATATTATATTATACGTGCTATATATATATATAATATATATATTATATAATTATATATATATTATTATATAAATATATATAATGAGAATTATTATATATATATATTTTACTATATATAAATATATATTATATATATAACGTGCTATATATATATATATATTATATATATATATATATATTATAAATATATATATATATATACTATATATAATATATTATATTAATTAACTTAATATATATATATATATATATAATATATTATTATATATATATGTTTATATATATATATTTATATAGAAATATATATATATATAAATATATTTTATACTTTGCTATCCCCTCCCCTCTACGATAAATGGCCATCACAGCAGGCCGGGCCCAGAGATCTGTTAAAATAATCATATTGAAGTTGTGTCTGGTTTCCGTTAAGTCACCTCACTCTAGTAAGAGATGTCCTGTGTCGTCGTTGGTCTGGAAAAAATCCTTTTGACAGAGGAGGAAGGGTGCTATTTTAAATTTGTTTTTTGTATTCTTAAGGGATGGTGGCCAGAGCTGAGATGGAAGAGCATTACTCGGGTTTGAGGGTCCAAAGCTTGTTCCATTGGTGATATTTCGTTTGGACGTGCTTGAAGTATGGTGTTATTTGTATATGCCGAAATCGTTCTTAGAGTTAATTGAGTGTGGATGTTTTTAGTATTGGGAGAATCAGGAAGGGGGAGGGAGCATGTTGTATGCGTTAAAATAGTATTATGCTAGTGCGATTTTTTTCTCTCTAGGTGCGGGGGTTATCTATTGAGAGTGATTTACTGTAAAATTGACAACTTTTAAAGAGAGAATTTTGAGTTTAATTAGTAGATGATGGATTGGTGTGAAGGGAAGGCAGCCCGTTATTGTCCTGAGAGCTTTATTTTGTGCTGTTTCTAATTTCCTGAATTTTGTGCTGTTTCTAATTTCTGAATATTGGATTGTGATATTGTGGGAGCTCAGGCAGGTGATGCATTATTTAGGAAGTGGCGAAGGTATTGTCAATGGGTACAAATCTAAGAACAAAAATGTTATTTCATACCCGAATCTGGAATCATCTTTTCTTCAGTTCCTCATGGTGAAGATATTCTTGTTTCAGACCCACCTGAGTCATTGGAAGCTCTTTCCACAACTGGTAGCGATTCTGAATGTGAGGTGCATTCTGCTGAATCTGTCTGTGAAATTGAAAGCAGCAAACATCAATTGTTTGAGCGAAATGAACTTGTTGTTCTAATGGGAGATTTACGTTTAACCAAAGAGAAAGCTGAACTTCTTGGTTCCAGATTGAAAGGGAAGAATTTTTTGGCTCCAGGAACATCTTTCCGTAGGTACAGAAGCAAAGAAAAAAAATTTGCTCATTATTTCGAGGAAGAAAGTGGTTTATTATTCTTTTGTAAGATACCAGGGTTAGTAGAAGCTTTTGGGATCGAATACAATAAAGATTGTTGGAGACTCTTCATTGATTCATCCAAGATGTGGATAGTAAGTAGCGTGAGTTTCTTTGTGTTAGAAATTGATGGTAATAATTCCTGAAGGCAGTGTCCCTGTGGCGAAGAGCGCAAAAACATCATGTTAAATTACATTAATTTAGTTGAAGTAAAAAAATGAAATTTGCGCTTACATGATAGTGAGAATCAATTCATTTTTGCGTTCTCCTCACTCCTGTAGACCCCTCCTCAGAAGCAGTAATCATTCCAAGGAAAATCGAGGAAGTCGAACCGCAAATCCGACCAGTTTTCAGAATCAATACCAAAAACGTCTCCACCGAATGCACTCCCCATTCCTCTGGAAGATTTGAAGAGATATTATTAGAACTAAATGCAGAGATTAGAAAGTGATTGGAGGAATGGAAAGAAGGAAAGAGTTTAACATTATAAAGTGAAGGGTTGGTAAGTAATAAATGGTATAGTTTGTTGGGTTCATTTCCAAAACGGGTAGGAAGCTGCACCAATTGGTCATTGTTGATTGTTTAGAGAAATAGTATGCAAGTTCACCTGTTGTATTGTCAGAAAAGGAAAGCCATTGGTGGTGGTGAACGTTGAAATCACCAAGAAAATTAATTTCAGTGAAAGGAAAGAATAAGAACTAATGTTCCCTATTTTAGTTTGATAATCAGAGAATTTAGAACAGTGTAGAGTTAGGAGATGGTTTACAATTCAGATGAATTTAGTCGTAGATTGTCAAGATAGCCGAAACTATAGGGTATGAAATTCAGAAGATTCCAAATTAGCAACACAAGAACAGGCTACATCATTACACAACATTTGCCTTTGGGTGATAGAGGATAGTGGTAGCAAATGGAACAGGATAGGGTTTAGCTATCTTAGTGCTTAGACTCTTAAGTTTTTGCTTAGAACAAGAGGTGGGTGGCGTTTAACAAAGAGGAAATTGAAATACTATGTGTGAATGTTGCAGAGTTAATAAAGGAAGAAGACTGTGCAACAGAAAAAGCCTGCAGTTTCTTCGTTATCAACCTCACCATCAGAGGCCATCATTTTTCAAACGATCATGAGGGGTTATCTTTGAATACGCGCCCGCTTTCAACTTCAAGGTATAATTATTTTAAGTCATTTTAATTTAAAGTGGTTCGCTTTATGTGAACAGAGGATAGAGCACTACAGGACATGCCTTTATGCACCCTAGTGTAAGGCCAAAAGTATGCTGGAGATACCATATGAGGCAGTGAGGTTCGAAAGGAACGAACCATTTAGCAATGGATTTCAATGGAAAATTCCACCCCTTTCAAACACTCCATATTTTCAGTGGTGGTAGGGGGTGGTCTTACATCGCTTGGACGGCGCTTCATCCTATTATGACCATTGTCATTTATTTATATAATTTCACACTCACGTTTGGTGCGTTTGCGAAAACAAGTGATCAAAAATTTCTTTTGCACAGTTCTACTACCCATTCTCAATAGTTTTCAATATTCCTTCTCATCCCACATTGAGCTGCTGATATACTTTCTCAAGCGCTGAATTTCAAGATTTTATCTGCCCAATCCGCTGAAATAGGGTGGTTGAGCAAGTTGAGAAAATAGTATATTCATAGTTTGATTTTAAATATTTTTTACATATCCTTTTGTTTAATAGACAAAGATTAGTAACTAAGGATCGATGTAATTTTGTTATCCAATCGCTTTTAATCTTTAAGTGAATAATATTTTGTCCATAATATAATAATAGCTTTTCTTATACCATATTTATTAATTTGAAATAAACTATAAGCCCTAACTTATTTATGTATTCGGAAAAAGTTTTAGTCGTTCTTTATTTTAATATTTACATTACGGTGGTAGTTGGTTTGGCTGCCCACTACCACTTATATTTTGCCAGGAAAGCTAATGCATGCCTCTGAGAAGGTCGTGATCGCCGTAAACGGCCTTCTATCTTTCGGCGAAAATGTATGAATCGTATGGGTACGTGGAATGTCAGAGGAATAAATGTTGAGGAGAAGAGGAGAGATAGGTGATTGATGTATTTAGAAAGGGCAAATTTGATTTTCTCGCTGTGACTTGAAACAAAGATGAAAGGAAGCGGTAAAATATGAGTGGTGTGGTATGAAATGTGTGTGTGCTGGTGTGAAATGGAATGAGAGGGGGAGAAAAGGAGTTTCAATTTTGATGAGTTACTTGTGGTACAGAGCTATGGTAGACTTTGTGTGTGTGAGTACTAGAATTCTAATGGTTAAATTTAAGTTTGAAAAGGTCAAGGTATGTATGGTTGTGACATATGGTCCATCTGAGGGTAATGTTGAAGAGAGTGCGATTTCTTGGGATAATCTGAATGATGTTTTGGATGGGGTAAGTAGGAGCTTCACATTGATTGTGTTGGGTAACCTAAATGGTTGGATAGGTGATCAAAAAAGGAATGATACAACAGGTGGTTTTGGGGTGTCGGGAGAAAATGAGAATGGTAGGAAGGTGATTGATTTCTGTGAAAAGCGAGGTATGTGTGTAAGTAATACTTTCTTTAAACACAACAGGGTTCACACTTTCTGGAAAGTCAGGGAAAGTCAGGAAAAAAAAATTGGTCAGGGAAACGTTTTAGATATGCTACAGTCAGGGGAAATTCCAAAAAGTCAGCGGTAATTTTAAAAATTTCAAAACATATGAAGAATGATCGCTCCAAAGGTGCATATTTTGATATATTTTTTTTCCTTACTGTATAATTGTGGAATAGGAGATGTATATGATAAGTGAATGAAAAGGATGGGCGAGGAATGACATTCCATAAATCTACTTCTATCCTGTTCCTTCCTATTATCTCTATCCTACTATTCTTCCTATGCTGTTCGTAGAGGTTGTTCCAAGTTCAATCTTTCGATTGAAGTGTGATTGGTTATATGGGATGTGTTTTTAGACTGTGCCTGACTTATGACTTAATCTGTTTATATCTTTTTCTTTTTATGGATTTTATACTTTTTGAGGTCTTTTTTTTTTGAGGTTTGACGAAGTGAACATTTTGGATTTTGTGTAGTTGAAGGTATTTATTATTTATTTATAAATGACTTCAAAACAAAAAAACTTAACTTTCGATCAGTGTTGGACGTCGAAACTGAACCCACAGTTTATCAGATGGTTGGGTAAAGGATCTGATAGTTCCAAGGCTACTGTACAGTATGTAAAAAGAACTTTGATCTATCTAACATGGGGATGCCAAGTCGGAAGTTTCACATTCAATCGAGGGGAACGTCATTTGAATTTAAAATCAAAACTTCAGCAGGGACAACCACATTGAAAAAACGCTTTCGTTACCGTGTTTCTAATATAATACAAATATTAGTGAAAGTTGTGTGCCACTTGGAAAATTACTGGGCCATTCATGAACTTCTAATCTATCCTCAACGCGATTGTATAATGACCCTGAATGTTTCTATTAAATTACCAACCAAAACCAGTTTTATCAATCAGTTTCATCCATTTTGCATTAAGATGATGTTACATAAGATCTGAAATACTATGGGCATTAAAGGTGGTGGATGGATAAAAATGTCTTTAAACTCGTGTGGCAGATATAGGGGGAAACATTTAAATTAATGTTTCCCGATAGTGATGGAGCTAAATTTCCCTTTTCCCCAAATTTTTTTTAAAAAACATTGGTGGGGCCAATGAAATGTAAATATGTGATTAACCATGGACTTGCTCCCTATTTTTTCTAGAAAGCAGAACCGCACAATACACTCTAACTTTGCAGTAAAGCCATTCTACCCTTGAATAAAATTCAAATATTTTTGGATGGTGATTGTCTTTCTAGAGACTTGATTAGTTTTTTCTTCTATAGGTACTGGGAATCAATGTTATGTGGAATTGTGGCAAAATATTAAATTAGTAGGACTGATATTTCCGCATGGAAATGCAACAGTGGAAGGAGGGTTTTTCTATAAATTAAGCAATTTTAAGTGGAGAATCTGAAGAACATAGTCCTGATTTCTCAAGAACAGTGCACAATGCTATACTTTGATAGACATATTCATCAAAGTTCCTATCCTCAAAAAATGTTGACCAAATGTAGAGCTGCCCGTAGGAGATATGAAGAACATCTCAATGGTCTAACTGGAGCAACCCAAAAAGAAGAGAATAAAAAGGTTAAAAGAAAGAAAAGAGACATACAGTTCTATAAACTTGAAGAGCAGAGGAAAGAATGTTAAAAATCGGAAAGCTTTGACAGAAGAAGAACGCCTATAAAAATCAAAATTGCAGATGCTTGAAGAAGAAAAAGTTAACCTAAATCTCCCCATTTAGAACTTTTGTGATCACAGTGGACGTTATTCACATAGGCTATTAATGTAAGCTTTTATTTATTTTGCTTTTTGTATTTAAATAAAACTGTTTACTTTGGAAAAAATAAAAAAAAGGAGTGCCGTTGGATGGCTAGGGGAAGGTATAGGCTGATTACTAAAAAAAAAATAATATATTTTTTTTAAATTTATCCATGATGATGAACAGTTTCTAAAGTAAATTTTCAATAATTTAATTGTATGTAAGTAAATAGGCTGCAATAATGATTAATAGATTTTTATACGCCAAAAATAATGAACACGCTGGTCAGGGAAAATCAGAGAATTCAAATTCAAAATTTCAGTGTGAACCCTGCACAAGAGTGTTCATAAGTATACTAAAGTTGGTGTAGGTAGAGATAGTTTCGAAGTAAAAAGTATGATTAATTTTGCGTTGGTGAAGAAGGAGATGTTGAAGTATGTGTTGGATGTTAAATCAGTGAGGGGGTTAGGAATGGGATTATTCGGATCATTATGTTGTTTTTAATGTAAATTACGTTAGTGGGGGGCTTGGATGGGGAGAGGAAGGTGATAAGGAAGGAAGTGGGTAGAATTAAGAGTGAGAAGTTAAGTGAACAAGGTAATAAGGATAAGTATTTAAGAGCGCTCGCAAGTAAATCAGTTGAATGTAAACAAGTTGAAACTGAACAAATCTGGGAGAAAATGAAGGAAGAAATTGTTTGCAGTTCAAAGGAAGTATGTGGATATGCTAAAGTAGGAAGTAAGAAATTTTAACAGTGAGTGGTGGAATGAAGAGGTGATGCAAACGGTTAAAAGTAAAAAAGAAGCGTGGTTGAATGTTCTAAAAGCCAATGATGAAATTTCAAAAGAAAGGGGTTTGGAATTATATAAGGAGGAAAAAGAAATATTAAAGGTGCATACGTATGAGGAAAAAAAAAGAGGTAAATGAACAGTTTTTAAAGGAGGAATGAAGAGGATTACAGGGAAAGAGGCTCTTCCTGGAAGGGAGCGCGAAAGGTAAAGAATGAGAATAAGGGGAAACTGCTTAGAATAATGAGCAGGGATGGTGCTTTCGTAACTGATGAAATAGATGTGAGGGGAGTGTGGAAGGAACACTTCGAAATCTGGCATAAACATTAGCAGTATGAGAGGTGATTAGTGAATGTTGTGTGGGTTTGATGTGCATGCAGACAGGAATAGGTATTATTGCGGGATTGAAGGGTCATTAGAAAGGAAGGAGGTAATGGGTATAATGAGAAGTTGAAGAAGGTAAATGCTGCAGGTATATATGAAAATACTGGTGAAATGATTAAGAACGAAGGCGAGATGGTGATTGATTGGATTTGGAAGTTGTGTAACAAAGCGTTTATGGAGGGTATAGTTCCGAGGGATTGGAAGAGAGCAGTAATGTACCCTTATATAAAGAGGGATAAGGGGTACCTGTAGGAATTATAGGGGATTTAGTTATTGGAGTGTTGTAGGGAAGATATATGCTGGTATTTTGGTCGAAAGAGTGCTTCGAGTGACTGAAGGACTGACTGGTGAAGAACAATGTACGTTTAGGAGTAGTAGAGGATGTGTGGATTTACATTAAAACAAATGATTGAAAAAATGATAGGTAAGAAGAATAAATTGTATTTAGGTTTTATGGATTTGCAACAGCGTATGATAGGGAATTAATAGGGAAGCTCTGTGGGCAGGTGGTTAGTGATATATGGTGTTGGTGGTAGGCTTCTGAATGGAATCAAAAGTATGTATGACGATAGTGAAGCGTGTGTAAGAATAAATGATGTCGAAAATGATTGGTTTAATAATAGCGGAGTGAGGCAGGGTTGCGTTATGTCTCCTTGGTTATTCAATTTGTATATGGATGGGGTTATGAAAAAATTAGAGGTGGGGGTGGTAGGGATGGTGTTAGAATGATGGAGAATGGAGGAGAGTGGACGGTGCCCTACCTACTTTATGCGGATGATTTGGTTTTGTGATCTGAAGAAAGTTTGAGAGGATTGGTAGAGAGATTTGTCAGGGTGTGTAAAAGGAGGGGTTTGGAAAGTAACGTGAGATAAGAGTAAGGCTAAGGATTGTGAGTGAAAAGGAAAAACCCGCGCCGGCCAAGGGGGCCTTTTTCTTTGGGGGGTTTGGGTGGTGTGAAAGTGTGAAGTTGTGGTAGATGGTGAGCAGACTGAAACAAGTGTTGAGTTTAAATTATTTAGGATATATGTTTGGATGAAAAGGGAACGGATGATGCAGAGTGTAGTAGGAAAGTTGTAAACGGCAGAAAGGTGTCTGGTGCGATTAAATCATTGGTGGATATAAAGGGACTAAGTCTTGAGTGCTCGCTAGGGTACCTTAAACAATAAGGGTATGTTGTTATACGCTGGTGCTTAATGTATAGTAAGTGCAGACTTATGGTGGGAGATAAGAGGTATTAGGAATGTTAAAGTACACTGTGTTCAGATGAACAATCTTAGGGCGTGTTAGGTGTGAGAAGAATTGATGAAATGAGGAATGAACGTACTAGAGAGTTGTGTGGTGTGAAGAAAGGGATATATGAGAGAATAAATGAAAGTACGTTGAGATGGTTTGGTCATGTGGAAAGGATGGATGATAGTCGGTTGGTTAAGCAGATGTATAGTGGTGTGTGTGTTGGGAATCGACCGGGTGGGAGACCGAAGAAAAAGTGGGTCGAGTCAGTAAAGGAATGCCTGGAGGAGAGAAATGTGAGTTTGGCAGAGGCGAGAACAAAGGTGCATAATAGGAGTGAATTACGGGGTTTTGTATGGGGGTATGGTTGTGGCCCACCTGGGCCAAGGGATGAACCCCACATTGACGAGATGCCATAATGAGGGTCCGTCGCTGTCCCTTGAAGCTCTAGGATGGATTTTCTGACTGCGCCGAGTTCTCACTAATAGGCATAAAGCGGGCGGTAAGGCTGGACTTTCTTTTCGACTTGTCATATTCTTCTTCTACTTTTCTGTTTCCATTGAATGTCACACAGCTTACCCCCAGTGTTGGACGAAGAAGGTGGATGATGATGATGACATTCTTTAATTTTACACAATACATTTTTTAAAAATAGGATATTACGTTCTAACAGGTAACTAAAGCTGGAAATCCAGTGATTAGCTTGGACGCATCTCCAAACGGTAAATTGCCATATGAAAAACTATTGCTTACTCGAAGAAAAAATTCAAAGATAAACATATCTTCTGATTTACAAGAGCTTTTATTTTGCAGTACCCCGTGTTCCGTACATTCGCACAAACCTCCACTTAAAGGTTCGTTTTGTTTTCTTCAAGTTTTTTATAGATTAAGACTGATTTGATTTATAAATCTACTATCCTATCAGAGTAGGGAAAATCTAAATTTTATTAAGGATTTTTTTTTGTAATGTGATTTTTCAAAAATATATTTTACATATTGAAATAAAGAACACTTATTTTGTATATTTCTTTCGTATAATTTTTATAATAACTATCTGTTTACCAAAACTTAAGATTCAACTGGTATTTGATTGCTGGCGTGCCTTTTTAATGTTTCATCATCCTCTTCCTCCTTTCCCCATATTGGAGATGGGGTGCGTAACATACACCGGAAACAGAAAAGTCAGTAGAAGAAGCTGCCTCCCCCTACCACCCCCTTATTTCCTTAAGTGAGAGCTTGTTGCAGTAAAAAAAAATAACCATAGGGCTTCACAAGACTCGACAGATCCTCACTGGTATCTCGTCAATATAGGATTTATCCCCTGAGCCAGGCCCACAACCATACTCCCTCACAAAATCCCGCTATTCACTCCTATTATGCACCTTTACTCTCGAGTCTGCCACACTCCCATTCCTTTCCTTCAGAGATTCCTTTACTGACTATACACCTTTTCTTCAGTTTCCCAGCCGGTCGATTTTCAGCACACTCACCACCTTACATTCTCTTAACCAACCGACTATCATCCATCCTTTCCATATGACCAAACCATCTTAATACATTCTCGTTTATTCTCTCATTTAGGCCCCTCTTCACACCACACAACTCCTTAGCACTTTCATTCCTCATTTTATCAATTCCTCTCACACCTAACACGCTCCTAAGATTATTTATCTGAAAAAATTCTACTTTAGATCTATACCTCTTATTCCAGACCATAGTTTCACTGCTATACGTTAACACCGGTAACAACATACTCTCATGTAAAACCCTAGCGCTCTCAATTCTTAGTCCCTTTCTATTCATCATGAATTAATTGCATCAGTCACCTTCCTATCATTCACAACTTTCCTACTAAACTCTATATCATCCGTTCCCTTTTCATCCAACATATAGCCAATATATTTAAACTTATATACTTGTTTCAATTGCTCACCATCCAACATTATTTCACCTCCGCAGTCTCTCCTCACACATTACCATCACCTTACTCTTATCTACATTTATTTTCAAATCCCTCCTTTTACACACCCTTCCAAACCTCTCAATTTGAAATTTCGAAATAAAATCACAATTTCTAAAATTGCACTACGTTTCAGTGATTGTAATTATATTGTAGTTTTCTATGTAAACAATAGCTTTAAATTTATTTATTTTGTTCCGGATGCAAGATTCTTGCGTTAAAATATATAGCTGACATTTCTTGAATGCTCAACGGGGATTTGAACCTTCCCGAAAAACCTGTTTGTTACAGTTTATCACCTTATGTATTTTTGTTACCTCTATTTTCAATAAGCCGACCTAACCTTGCGTCACCAACACCATTTAAATGAACCCCATCTTTTTTGAATAAATAATTTGGTCAACACTTTTAGTTACTACAAAAATATTTAAATCTAGTCGATTTTACGAACCTGCATGTATTAAATAAGAACTATATACCAAGGGAAATTGCAAAAGAAAACATTCTTTTTCAATCTTCGAAATAAATTTTTGTCACTTTATTTGCTAAAAGAACTTGCTACTATTAATTAATAATTTTAAATCGAAGTATCAGTTGGTTAGAATAGGAAATATGGATCCTGTTATCTTTCAGACCTTGTTTGCTGCCTTATGGGAAATTAAAGAATTAAGATTTTTCATTGAAAACATTTCTTTTGTTATTAAAGTTAAATGTTAAGTTTCCCATTGTTCTATAATACATAATAAAAAAATCTTGAAGGTTTTATCAAGCTTTATAATTTTATCCATTTCCTTTTAAATCTTTGTATAATAGACTTTCATTCGTTAAGTACATAGGCTAAGATGGTACAATATATACATGATTATTTTTATAATTGAGATTTTTTGAATAAAGAATTATGAATCTCAAAAGATTCTTCATCCTATCTTAAGATAAAAACAATGTGTGTACCTTTTTGACGTATTAATTTTACTTTCACAGAATTACTTTTTCACACACTGAATGTTGATGACACTTGGAGATGTTTGGAGTTGTTTGCTCGTTCATTGAATTCAAACTGGACATCATTTGGAAATGAGGTTTTGAAGTTTCAAGATGTTTCTATCTTGGATACCTTTACAGATTAAAAAATAGATAATGTTATATTTTTAATTTATTCCTTTTATAAATTTACTATTTGGAGTGAAAGTTCGATACCTCACGATAAATTTGATGAGTTTTGATTGAATAACCGATTTATCCAGGTATTTGATTCCAGTGGCGTACCACCTCGTTTGAAGAGAGCTTGTGCAACAAGTCTTTTCGCACAGCATCAACTTTTCCCTGCTTGGCTCTCTGACTCTAGGCTTAACCCTCTATGCTCACTTTCATGTACTCGACAAATAAAGTCGAACTCTCCTCCTCCTCCTGTTTTTCCCGACTTCCTTTGACTTGCACACACTCAAATGTTGTATATCAGGACATTTCTTGTTGGTCTTTAATTTGGTCTTCCTTTGGAATTTTCCCACAGTTGTGGTGATTGTGTTTTGGCGTTTGGCTTTTACCCACCAGATTTTTTTTTTTATTACATGTCACTACAACCCTTGTAGGACTTGCACCTATATGTCACTCAAATTGTGCATCCTTAGTTTGCGTAGCTGGCGCAAAGCGAAGGAATCGTCCGTTTATTCCCCAGTCGAAGTCGGTACCCATTTTATATACCCTGATTGTATGGTGAATTTAGGAACGCAAACTATCAGGCTGAAGCATAATACTTCCCACTTTGTGTTTCTTATTTCTTGTTAAGGGAGAAAAGTAATTTATTTGGACATTGGTTTTAAACATGCATACTGTCGTCATCACCGCCTCAGAATAGCGGCGGTACTGGGCAGGGAAGCCATCAGGATGGACGACACCTAAACCAAACTAAAAATTCAAAAGATGTGGAAAGATTTTATATATCTTAAGCAGATTTAGTTCCCAAAGAATTTAGGCAAATAACAATCACTCTGTGAATGAGGGGAATCCGTCAGGATATAAGAAAGATGACCCTCGTGGTGCAGAAGGGGCCTATGTCCGGAAGATGACAAGGCAGTACATCCTCCGATATGATTCTGAACCACCAAAATCTCACTCTCCTTATTTATATAATAGTAGTAGTCATCCCACAATGTTAGTTATGATCATTTATATTCATATTTTCATCCATTAAGAAAGAGAATAGCCAATTAATACAAATGTTATTTCCTCTTTAAAAACACTCACACACTCTCACGAATCTAAAATATATACTAAATATATATATACTATATATAATATATAATATAATATATATATATATATATATACTCATTAATAAATATATTATAATATAATTATATATATATATATCCTCACCTATATAATATTATATATATATATATAATAATATATATATTATACCCCCTATACATGTAGCTATGTTGAACATTGGTATGACCAATCTGTAATCGTCATGTGGCTTTCCCCTTCTTATAGCTTAAAGCCCGAACCCGTCACCCTTTCCAGCTCTTGCCAGAATGTGAAACCACACCACACCTCTTCCATGCTACAAAACAACATTCCTCCCTTTTAATTGTACTTCTTTTTTTATTCTATTTGCCATTCCTTCTGTTTCTATCACAAGATATTGGTTTTCTGTTCTTTACCATTAACATCAACCACACACCACCACTGTTATTCCACCAATCGGTAACCCAAGACCACCCTCCATCTAATCATCATAACACCACTTCCTCTCCCCCCACACTCCATTCCCCACCCTGACAAATAGCGTACAATGAACATTTGAAAACAGAAATCTTTCCAGTTGGTGAAAGATCTTCCTATACAAGATTTTTTTAAATTTTTGAAGCTTCTTCCAGTTATAGGCTGTGAGTTTCGTATCCATCTTCCCCAATATTTTGATCCAGAATATTTCATACTTTCAAGTCCACCCCTATGCCAACCCTCACCTGATAAACTTCAGTCACAATAGATATAAGTTTTGTTGCTAGATTTTAAGGAAAAGGACCACCACAACTCTTAATAATTGTTAATTTTAACAAATGAAACCTTTACCCCACCCACCAGACAACCCCATATAAAATGTAATTTCGACACTTTTAACCAAGATTGCCCACCTCACGTTACTTCCAGCCTCCACATTATTGCCGCAGATACAGTTTTCAATGTGGATTTATTATTATTAGTGTACTTAAATAATATACATACAAAAATCTATTCCTACTTAATAATATAAGATAAATTTATTCAGTATATCATTATAATAAGGTATTTTTGATTATATAGATATTTGATAAAAAATTGTAAAATAAAAACCAAAATAGCGACAAAATAATTCTCACTATCTTTTGATGTATTAAAATTAATGTATTTAACTTCTGAAGTTACAATTAAGTTTTCTAAAGATAGTCTGATCTCCTATAAAAGCTCTTTATCCATAGCAGATAAATTTCCCCAATGGCTGAGATGTTAGCCCAAAAATTTTATGTCAACCTCCTCCGCCTTTGTTCCCTAAATAGTTTAGTGCACTAAACTTGTTCTCTTTCCTGCTTAATCAAACAGCCACACAACCCACACACTCACTCACCTCCGCCTTAGCTTTCTCAAAGTTTTAAATAACTGAATCAAATTTCATAACCTCAAATGTGTTATATACTTCTAAAATAGAAGAGATAATGCAACACTAACACCAAAAAGAAAGTGCCACTCATCATAAATATATATTATTAAATATATATACAAACTGTATCCTTATTAATATATATATATAGTAACCTCAATTATAACCATATCTAGCAGAGAAAATCATCTATTAATAAAATAATATGACATTTATAGTACTATTTATATGATATGGTTTTATAGTTATAAATGCTATCTAATTACTTATTTATATTTCGAAATAATTATTATATAATTACTTATTTATTTTATAACGAATCAATATATATACCTTTTAAGTCATACAATTATATACTTATACTAATAACTATTAGATAGTATATAGATTAAATTTAATATTTATTATTACCGATAACTTTAATGATAATAATATATAATAGTGTGCACATAATCATATTTGTTTAGTATAATATACCCCTACATAATTATAAGTAAACTCTGTCTCTCCTTCACCTCTCTTTATACTTATACTATCTCTCTTATACTATCTTACTCTAACTCACTTTCATTACTATCTTATTACTCTATATACTTCATATATATACTATCTATATATCTATATATATTATTAATACTTTACTGATATATATTATATCATATTAATAATATATAAATTATAATATTTTAATATAATACTATATATATTATATTATATATCTTATATTATATTATATTTTTCTATTTACTTATATATATACTTCATCACTGCGGTCAAACTACTCTTTTTTCACTCTATTAATTATAAATATAATCATCTCTATTCACATCATCATTTATCCTAATGATAATCGAGTCATCTGTGGTTTATGTGTGAAAAAGTAAATATCTTTTGAGGATGTTTTCATTAGAATTAGAGGCATTGCTATTAAAAATTCTACCATCTTTTATTTAAACTCTCACTATCGTGACTCGCTGTAATGATTTTCCTTATCTCTCGCGTTGCAATCTCAGTATTTTTCTACACATAAATCTCTGGATTAGGATCGAGAGAGTCTTTTCACCTTGTCCCGTTTAAAAAGACTTTCTTTAGGTCGTAACCTTCCTATTCCTCTCCTTTTTATAATATAACATTTAAAATTAAGTTTGTCCAAAACCCTATAAAATACATCATCATAAGCCTAAATCCTGAAACGGAAGTTATTTCTCCTTAAGCTATCAGCTTCTTACTCAAGTATATTGATACAATGTCATTTTTAACTATTATATCTTATACCGCGTTTCCAAGTAGATAAAACATTGTTCAAGAATTTACAATACTCAGCTTTTGACTTTCTTCTGCATTTTATACATATCTTCTCCGCGTCACTGACAAGTTTTTCGTAATTATGTATATTATTGTTTATACCGCTTTATTACAAATTACTTCTCACTCTTATTGTTATAAAAGTGTGTCATATTTCGTCTCTTCTCACTGTAAGAAACTCACTTATTCCTATAATGCATAAAATAATTAAATACTATTCTATGAATTAATAGAAATAGGATGTAGTTCGATTATTAATTGATATTTTAGTTACTCGAAAGGACTAATTATCGGATGATGGTAAAAGTTGGAAAAATAAGACCTCAACAATGGACCGAAAGAGCTCGATTTCCCTCGTATAAATAAAAATATACGTAAGTTCTTTAAATTAATTCACATATGAAAATAAATGATATGCCTAAAATATTTTTTGAATACCAAAGCTCCATAAACAATACATTTTTCGTAAATTTATCGTAAATAGCAAAAAGAAAAAATGCCCAAACTAAAACTGAAATAAAGAGAAGAATAATATACGCTATATGAAGTACAGCCAACCAGTAAAAGATTGAGAGCGTGAGAGAGAAAACCACCTTTAAATAATTCTACGTAACGAGCGCGTGTACCTTTGCAAACCCTAAGAAATAAGCCCCGTACTTGAATGCATCTTTAAGGGAAGATTTTTTCCCACAAAAAAAATAAATAAACCTAACATGAAAAAAAAGATAACCAAGTGAGAAAAAAGAATGATAGGGAGATAATGGTCCCAGAACGCTTTATTTGTACTTTGTCACAGAATCGGCAAGTCGGCGTTAACATGAATTAAAGAAAGGAGAAAGTTGAATGTAATGAAGAGAGAACCGGACAAAATAGGTCACTTTTATAAAAATATTAAAATTTTTCCTAAGTTCTCACTAGTCCAGTGTCGACAGTCAGGCAAAAAGTTTTCATTTCTAGGTTTCCAATAAAGTTTCCTAATTTATATTTGAGAGATTCTCCACAGTGGCGGGAGAAGATGATTTAGTATATAACGCGCGCACCACCTCACCTCACATATAGATAGAGAGAGAGTATAGAGGAGAGATTATGAGAATGATATATAGCGAGAGTAGAGAGAGTAAGACGAGATAGAGAGAGATCATACAATCTAAATCAAAATATATATTGTCAACCTTATTAATCTATTAAAAGCTAATATATTATAAGATCCCAGTTACTCACATTAGTTCTATATCACTCACTGACTCGCTCTATATTATATAAAGAAATATAAAAACTTTTATATATATATATATATAATTAATATTAAATAAATATAATATTATTAATCACATTTTAATATTTAGAAATCATTAATAACAACAAAATTTATAAATTATATTAGTATCCCTCTCCACGCGCTCTCACACACATATGTCTAAACCGATTTATATCTCTATAATCTTCACAGGGGTTATTTAAAAAATTTATATATAACTTAAGTATTAACTGAAAATACTATTATTATTCTGATATATAATGCATTTGATGATTTTCGTAAATAGATTAGTATGTATTAATAAATTACATTCTCTCATAATCTATTGTATGAATTATGAATAAATGTATTGGTATTCTCATCTCACTCACAATAAAATCCCACTAGTAATATACTATGATATAACTGTGATATAATGCTATTTAAAAGGGCTGCATAGAAATACATATAGTTTATTTATTAAAATACTTTGAGGAAAGTTAATTTTTGATTAGCTCTCTCACCTACACACTCTCTCTCTCACTCGCTCCACCTCCCACACAACTCAATAAGATTACATTTCTAATATGTTATGACCTACATACATAAATAATTAAAAGGTTTACACTTTTAAAATATAAAACAATATATAATTTAATGAAGTTTGTATATTTTCTTATATATTTAACTAATAAAATAATTATATTATAAATACAACAAAGAAAAATATATACTTAATATTAAATTATATATATATATTACTGGATTTAGTTGATAATCAGTACATGTTTTTATAATCATCCCCTTATCTGCAATTAATACTTGAGTTTTAACTGTCATATTACTACTTATATATATATTATTACAAATAAAAATTAATTGGGAAGTATGTAATACGAAACAAACGTAAAACTATAAAGCCTTTAAATCTGAAAAAAGACTATGAATTATTCAATACTCACACACTCTCTCACATCACACATCACCTCACTCTCACTCGCTCACTCTCACTGAGGAAAAGTATATATCTTATTTACTTATCTAAAGTATGATTAAGCTCAACTTTCATAATATTATAATACTATTAAGGATGATTTTTTCAATAGTTCAATGGTATATACCATCAGGCTATAATATATATATTAAATGATAATAGTTTGTAAATACAGTTATTTATGCTATAAATCATAATACACTCACGAATGCAGTATGATTCTATATTACTCTCAAATAAATTTATATGTGTTTATATGAGCACACACGAGCAGTCCTGGTTATATTGATATTATGATTATCCTACCCCATGGTGATTATTATAAGAACATTAGTGATAAACAACAAATGATAGATATAGAAACAGAAACAACTCACAGAATAAATTTATAAAAAAAAAGCTACCTACTCTCACTATTAAAAAGCAGTGAAAATATTAAATTTGTAACGTAAAATAATTTGTTACTGTATTAACATGTAAATACTAATTTATCGTAAAAAAATTGTTGACTAATTTATTATTTTATATAAATTATGCCACGATTTTAAAGTATGTATTCAAGATAGTTCATTGTCCCTAGATGCTTGATCCATAAAATAGTATATGTACAATATACCAATAATATATATATAATATATATTTATAATATATTAATATATATATATATATATATAATAATATGTATAATATATATTATTAATATATTAATCTACTATGATAAAAATTTAGATAATTATTATAAATATAATATATATATATATATATTAATTTATAATATAATATAGAATATATATTTAATTACTAAATAACATAATTTATTAATATAATATACTGTATATATCTTAAATAAATAACAATATATATTAACATATATTATAATATTATAATATAATATATATTAATAGTATATTAAATACTATATATTATATATATTAATATATTATACTTAATATATATATAATATTATAATAAATTAATATATATATTAATAATATATTATTAATATAATATAATATATATTTCTTAGAAACCTTTATAAATTATAGAAAATATGCTACCAATTATCTATATTAAGAATATTATTTTATTTATTCTAAAGTATAATTAATAATTTTATAATAAAGTTTAACATTTATTTTATTATACTTAATATATATAAATTAATATTTGATTATTATTATAAAAATTAGGTGTTGAAAAGATATAATTTTTTGCAATGCTTATATAAATAAATATTAAATCTTATAAAAATATAAATATATATGTATTGAAGGTCATCGTCATGATTTTTAAAGATACAAATTTTAAATTTTATATTAATTGAACAACATTTTGATACTAATTCGGTTGATAATTATTGTACACAGTTAATTAAACCCAGTTCAGGTAACTCTGTCCACATTGATTGAGATGTCCGAAACATTTATCTCCTTGGCAGTTTATCTTCTGCTTTTTCATCAAGCATTTTCTTATTTTACAACGCTTTATCTTACTAAATGTACGTTAATATAACTTAGGCTAGTAATAACTAATTAATGGACCACTTCATATCTATCTGATATGAACTCTTCTTAGATATATACAATATTAACTTATGCCGTCCTTTGATAAAGTGAAAGTTACTCTAGACTTCTCAACACCTACACACACTACTCACTTATTTCTCCTTTGACCCAAATCTATTGATTAGAGATGATACTGATTTTAATACACTTACTAGTAATATACCAGATTCATTCACTAATAATAAAAATAAATTCTCCATCACATGTATGACGTGCTATATAATATAAAATATAAAATATAGGACGTCATAGAAATGCTGATCGCTGATTGGCTTGATTGGTAATTCCTTCTATTCCATGTTTAATTCTCCTCAATTAAACTTTTTCTAATGTTAAAGGGAATAAAAAAATGTCAAAAAAATTTTACTTTGAGAGTTAATAAATATGAACTTAGTCAAACCAATGGTGGTTTTGGTATAGGTCTGCTCAAGAAAGGAATATTAAGGCTTCCAATGACTGTCTCACCTACACAAATAAAATAAAATGTAAGAAACCAGAATTAAATAATGTTACATATAATGAAATAAAATGTAACAAAATTGAATATTTTTTCTCCTCAAACTTTATTAAAACTACTTTTATTTTCATAATTTTTTAAATAATCATAATTTTAAAGTGTTCTAATCGAAATAATTTTAACGAGTCCCAACGTGATGCTTTCCAAACCCCCGTATACTTGTTTCTGTGTAGAGCATGGAGCATGACGATTAACACCCACCTCCCTATTGTCATGCATCGAAAATGCCTCATTGAACATGTGAGAAAATTGTGATAATACAAAAGGAGTTTATTGTGCAAGGAGTTTATCGTTTAAATTTTTACAACATACTCAAAAATCAAGAATTTTAAAAATTACTTCAGTAATAGAAAGTCGACTACAACACTTATCTTAGTGTGTAATCCAATATTAATTGGGTCCAGAGTTCTCAGAACTTTACTCCTCTATATTCTACAAATTTATTAAATTAAAATATCTTCATATCATATATATAACAATGTAGGTACACTCACTCACAAATAATTTTCTATAACTCAAAAAAAATTAAACTACAAAAATATTAATGTACTCTATATATTTAGTTGTAACACTTGTAAATTTTTGTATGCCGCTTCAGTGCAAGTCTAAATTTTATTATGAGTGCTACCACTCTCTGATACATCCTACAAAAAGTGCTTGATTTAAAAACTTACAGATTTTTATTACCTAAGGATCTAATTAGCAATTGCTTGTTATTCTTTATCTAGCCGTGAGAAATAATATTTATACTTTTTTAAAATAAAAAGCCAGTAGTCAACTCACACATAAACAAATATATAAAAAAAGTTGCATGTATAAGCCAAGAGCGTTGACCGGCCTATTGAACTGATATAAAAAAATAATATGCCTAGTGCTTGTGAAAGTATCTATAAATGAAACTGTACAATATGATTACCTGTATAATATACTATATATATAATATAGATATAATATAATATATTACTATATATAATATAATTAATATATATATTATTATATATTATAATAACTAATAATATATATAAATATATTAATAATATATTAATATTATATATATACATAATATATATATATATTATATACTTATAATTATATTATAATGTATATATATTATATATCATATATATATAATTATATATATGTATATATATAATTATATTATATATATAATATATATATAATATATAGATATATATATATAATATACTATAATATATAATATATATATATATAAATAAGTATGATATATATATATTTTTACTTATAATATATATTATATATATATAATATACTATATATATATAATATATAATATATAAATTAATCATATATATATAATATAATTATATATATAATATTATAGTTAATAGGTGTTTGAGACAAATTTCTCTCTTCTTTTGCCAAATCTTTATTGTAAAACGAATGCTCAGCATAGATTTTTCCTATTAGCTGATATTTATTATAAGATGAAATTTCAGCTCAATTGCGTTATCGGGAAACCGAGCCGATTTCAAGTTAGACTTTCAAAAGGAACTGTTATTGTCTAAAAATCAAAACATCATGTTAACTTACTAACCAAGTTCGCTTATTTCTCTTGATGCATCTTTATATGTATGTAAGAAATTATAATTTATTAACTTTCGCCCTATAACTTATGATATTTACTTAAATAGCTGATAAGGTATGACCCTTTCTATCTTAAAAAAGTAATATAAATAATAGTTATATAAAATGATAAATACAAAATGTGGTTAAAACGTCTGCTAGCTCAAAGATTAATATATATATATGCCGATATATCTATAGTGAGATATAAATTAAAATCATCTACCTCCTCCCATAAATACGTTGTCTAGCATTCGAAATTATAATCCATATATATAATTTTTAATATAAATTACTCAACGTCCACTCCCGATAAGTAAACTTCCACTTGAATTCTTACTTCTGCATAAAAAGTGAACTGCCAATAGCTTATTCCAATATTGATACTCTAGTTATTCTTCCATTAATATTTAATAGATGATATTAAAAAGTTAATATGTAAATAATAATGAGTATGTATTACAAATTCTAATAAGTAGCATAACCTCATGTATTATTCTTCTTAAATGAAAATATTATATATTAATTATTTAATTGAAACTCAAATTAATATATACTTTATATAATTCATCACATATTGAAGAGTAAATATATCTACTATTCTTTAATGCAACTTATTTTTTATTAACAATCTGAAGAGTCCAAAACCTATTGATTTACTTTAAATAGCACCGCTCCAACAAATGATAAATTCCCTAATGTCATCTGCCTTGTATTTCTCTAAATGAACCATTGCAAAAGATTCCTAAATGCATCTCAACTTCACGCCTAATCTTTCAGCTCGTATCCATTTCAACTTTTTATAGGTAATTACCACAATTCGGTAACTTTAGCAATTATCTAAATGTTTCATGCGACATCACATTTGTAAAATGAAGGCCTATATATCTTAATATGCACCACAACGACTCTCATATTATTTTTAATCGATTAAAAAGGTTCTTACTAAATCTAGTTAAATTGAATATTTCTTATGTCTTTTTCTAATAAAATAAATTAAATTAATATATATTTTTTCGATGTATCAGTGTACAGCGATATAACCTTACACGGTGATATATTATCTCACAGTAGAACCGGCCATACTGGCTGAAAAAATCAGCAACCATGCGAAGGCTCACTCACTGAATGATACTAAAATTATCGTTAACATACATATAAAAAACATTTGCAATGTATATCATATCAAAGACTGATATATATATTATAAAATAATTCTAAATACATATATAGCAATAAAAGAAAATACTACGCACCCCTCACATTATATATATATAAGGAATAGTACAATATAATTTATTAACTATATAATTAAAATATAAATCATCGGAAAAATTATAAAAATACTTAATGCTTATACTTTCGTGAGGTATATATTTACATTAATCAAATATATTATATATATATATAATGATAAACTACTAAAATTAGGCTCATAACACCCAAACTATTGTTTAAAAAATATAAAATAGTATTCGTGAGTATATAATTTGATATTTTAAAAAAAAAAATGTGTATTATCGTAATGTTTATATTAACTTAATTTAAATAAAAATTATAAACTCTTAAAGCAAAATCTCAAACACATCTATTAGTATAGAATTATTGGATAATATTTGAGTTGTGAGTTATAATAATTTATTTAATTATATAATAAACTATTAGTTCTATTCATAAACCTATTACTTAAAGTCTTAATTTAAAAACCAAAATAAAAAAACTTACAAAAAACTATAATAAATATTAAAATAAATAAAAAATAAATAGCTAAAAATTAGTTAATGTTTTGTCTGATCAGAATATAAGGAAAACGAATTTATAATAAAATCATAAAATACCAAATAAACGTTGATGTGGTGTATATATATCGTTATATATAATATATTAAGAGCTTGTTATATTATTGAAAATATCAAATCAAAATATAGTTAAAAAGATTACCATATTATTTACTGAACAGCAGATTGTGTAATCAAGTATAATAACTTAACCATTAGAAACGCCTTAGTAATTAGTGACACTACCATAGTAATGTGTAATATATATCTAAATAAACAGCTATGTATA
>JABUQX010021651.1:0-20000 GCA_015478945.1 Trachelipus rathkii
TGAAGAATTAAACACACCACATAAAAGTTATTTAATATTATAGTTTCATATATTATTCCTTAAAGATTACATTTTAATTTATAAAATAAATATACTTGGCAACAACCAAATATGAAATAAATGAACAAAGTATTGGTTGTACAGGGATGCAACCTGAGTTGCCTAGCAGTACACAAATGGTCTATCTTATTACTGTGAATTTATATATATTAATTAAATTATCTGTATCGGTATCGGCACCAAAAATTCTGGATCCGGTACATCCCTAATATATATATATATATATAATATATATATATAATATTATATATATATATATTATTATATATATATATATATTATATATATATATTATATATACTATATAGTATATATATATATATATATATATTATATACTATATATATTATATATATATATATATATATATATATATATATATAATATATTAATTATATATATATTAGTAATTATATAATATACATAGGTGGGCACGATAACGAAAACATCTTCTCTGTACCAGATAACTCGATAACGAAAACCTTATCATCATAACCGATATCCGATAACTCGTGATAAAATTATCGCCGATAAGGCGATAACCGATATAATCGATAAATCAAATTTTTATGTATTTCATTTGTTTTAAAAATGTTAAAAACAAAAAATACAAATTTGGTTTTTAAGAAAATGTTAAAAATAAATTTATTAGCTAATCTTTTTTTTATATATATATAGATTTATATATAAATTTTCTGGTGGTCTTTACCGACAACCGTAGAAACCCCAATAAGGTCGAAAAAATGGAGTGTTGCTATGCTCCATATGACTAAGTAAAAAATTTTGAAATATCTTAATTAAATTAAATTTAATTTTTTTCCCTTTGCTTCTCAGTGTTCCACTTTTTTATAATAAAATTTATTTTCTAATTTATACTCTGATGTTATAGATTCTATTAATGCTATGTAAAGCAAAGATTAAAGGTTAAAAAGGATTTTGAAAGAGAATCCAAAGAATTAGTGTTAATTATAAATTTATACAATTTAAAAAATATAAATACGAGCTTTTGCCCTACTGCAGCATTTGTATTATTCCCTTTCATGGAGGTGGACCATTTAAAGTTTTAATTGGACAGAGAATTCCTCTGGCTCTGTTAGATATCTTTGCCAGGGAGAACATCGCTCCACCCATAAACGCAGCGCTAACGCAATTGCAGTATTGCTACCTATAAAGAGATCAATGAGCACCTTCTGCATTGTTAAAAGCTAGGTCTGAAAGGCTGTCTGTCGATTTCGCCTGCAGCCCCTTATTTACAATGAGAGCAGCTACTCTTGATTGATCTTTGATGACGTTGACTTGAGGTAGTTTCGGATCATATCAGCATCACAGAGCTTGAGTGGTTAGTTCCTTTGCCTTTCCATGTCCATCTCCCTTGCTGCTGCTCGGTACTGTTGGCGTTCTAGAGTTCCGTTACGCCGCAATAACTCTTCCACCTTCTTCTCCATCAGGGTCCTGACCTCTGACTTTTTACGCCTTGTTTCTTCAAAAGCCCTCATCCACATGATCCGGCGAAACTTGGGGTGGAAGGCAGTGCCCAGAAGGTAATCCTCATCTTCAAAGGTGCTGGAGAACCTCTTGTCTATGGCGTCAAGGAGGAGGTATTGACTAGAGGGTCGCAGAAATGGAGATCTGGATTGGTCTTCAGTCAATCAGCTTTTATTGGTCACAAGAGGGCGGGCGGTCAGGCAGCCTAGATTAGCACAAACCAAACAAAAAATATGTTTTTCCCTTGGATTGATTCCAGGCAACGGCGATGGTGCATGACCTTGATAATTGAAAAGAAATATTATTTAAATTTTTAAAATGGAAGCATTACTACTGCATTAGCTAAAGAGTAAACAGAAATAAAGAATTTAATTTTGCAAATGGTAAAATTGTATTCCCTTCTCATATTCTTACATCATCTCAATGTCTGTCTGAACAAACACTGGAAGATTCTCTGTTGGATCATGCATCTGTTCAGTTCCTCTTTCTTCTCAACCAGTACTTTGTTAAGGACCACCAGGCTGTCATAAAGGCTGATCCCCTTGTTTTGGTGGCCTGGTAAGAGTTGGCAGGTGACGATTATCGCTATTATAGATTTTCTATTATTATTATTATTTATTATTATTATTATTTAATTATTATTTATTATTATTATTATTATTATTATTATTATTATTATTATTAATTATTATTTATTATTATTATTAATTATTATTTATTATATTATTATTATTATTAATTATTATTTATTATTATTATTATTATTATTATTACTATTTATTAATTAATTATTATTATATTAATTATTATTATTTATTATTTATTATTACTTATTATAATATATTATAATATCAATGATGTTACATATAGAATATCTCATATATCTAAAAACTATATATAAATATATATATATATATAATATATATATATATATAATATTATATATATATATAATATATATATTATATATATATATCATATATATTATATTATAGCTGATATATATATATATATTATAATATATAAATATATATATAATCATAAATATTATATATATATATATTATATATATATATATATAATATATATATATAATATATATTATATATATATATATTATATATATATAATATATTTATATATTATATAATATATAACAAAAAAGTATCGCGATACCCATTATTGATAAAAGATTTTATCGGATAGCAGATTAACCCGAAACCGTTATGCGATAAATTACGCACATTTTTCATTTGTATAGTTTCTTTTGGAAAAAAAACTTTAGCTTGGATTAAATTATCGGTAAAAGATCTTATCGGATAACAGATAACCCAACCGTTATCGCGAAGGATAAAGATTTATTCGCGATAATTTATCTGCGTAGGGGCGAGCGGATAATTATTCGCCACTGAGGATAACCCCGCCCACCTACGATATATATATATATATAATATTATAGTTATATACATATATTATATCATATAGGTAATAGTATATATATATTATTATTTATATAATATATATATATATAGTATATGCTATAATATACGATATATATATATATATGATAATATTATCATTAATATATATATATTATATAATATATATATATATATATATATGATATTATATCGTATATACCGGGTATATATATATATATATATTATATATAGTATATATATATATATAGAGTATAGATATATTATATATATTATATATAGTTATATATAATTATATATAATATATTATATATAAACTTTACTTACTTCGGCCCCTGGCCCACCTTAATTGGAGGGCCACACTGCCTTCCACAGGAAGCCGGCTGCCGCCTCTGGGCGGTCTCCAAGCGGTAGCAAGGAAATGAGGTTCTTATAGAGAAAATCGTGTGGGCGGGCGTCGAGACGCAGCGTCACTCAGAAGAAGGATGCTCTATTGCTGTCTTTGGGCATTGTGACATCTAGCGCAAGTGAGTGGGGAGGTGACGTTGTCTAGTTGAATTGAATTTATAATCGCATGAAGCCCCGGATGGTTGAACCTGATCTGCTCCGAGACCGAGGTCGATTCTGCCCTTTTGGACAGCGGTTTTTCTCTAGGGGAGAGTTTTGGGGCGGGTGTGTTTAGTAAATTGTTTTTTGGGCGGTTTAGCAGGTATGTGCTGGTTAGATGTGTATGGAATATGTGTAATCCATGACCTATTTGGGGGGGAGGAGGAATTTCGATTATGTTGAATGTGTTGTAATAGAATTGAGTGACGGGAAGAAGGGTGGGGTTTAGTCTTGTTGTCGGTGGGTTGTGCGGGCCCGGAAACGCTCCCTCGAATGTGTTGTTGGACGCTGTTGCGGAAGTTGCCGAGATTGTTGTCAAGGGTGGGGCTGATGAAAGGTTGCAAGTTTCAGGGGTGGAGGGGCGGTGGAGAGGGGCTAGGGTGTATAAACTGGGGGAGAGAATGTGGTGACAAGGTGGGATGGATTACGTTGTTCTTGATAGAATTTGCAGTCCACCACATCTCAAGTGTGCGGAGATGGGAGGATGGAAGTTTCATCGTGTAAAATGTTGGATTGGGGTGGGTTTTGTGCAGCCCGTGATGATTCTGAGGGCGCTGTTTTGTGTGATTTGAAATTTTTAATTTATTTGTGTTCGATTTTGAGAGCGCTGGGAACCATGGCTGGTGAGGCATAGTTTAAAGTTGTTCTGAGGAGGTTGTTTATAAGTTGTGGTGAGTGTGTGTCTTCTGTCGCTGAAGTTGTGTTGGAGAGGCGTTGCCTCGGGGGTGTTTAGTTTTCGTTAGGGGTTGAGGAAGTGATATGGTCGATGTGGGGGGAGAAAATCGTCATGTGGGTGTCATATGTAAGTCCTAGTATTTTGGGGTTTTTTAATGGAAGGGGGTTGCTTGTCAGGGTGATTATGGATTGGAGGGAGGATTGGTGACGGTCAGTGGTTTAAAGGGTGATGGAGGATTTAAAGGGGGGATGCTGTCATTCTTTTGGAGCTTAACCAATTTTCTAATTTAGATGTAAATATTCTTGGGTATGTTGTGTGCCTGTGTTTACGTTTGGGTGTGGGAAATAAGACTGATGTTCGTCTGCGTAAGTTATAAGTTTGGTGGATTCGTGGGTTGGGTAGATGAATGGGAGAGATGACGAGAGGAGAGGAGGGGCATGTGAGCGATGCGCGTATAAATACCTGCTGTGAAAAGAAGTAAGATGAGATACTAAAGAGATGAGAGGATGGGGCAGGGCCTGTGGACGCATTTTGTAATCTTTGATGAGAATGGATCGAGGATCTGTTTTTGTATAAGACTTAGCAAAACGGTTGGTGAGGAAATTGGAGAGCCATTTTTTGTATTATTTTGTCTAACGGGGGGAGTGGAGAATTTTTTGAATAAGGATGTGTGTGGGGACGGTATGAATGCTTTTATTTATGCCTATTGCAGTGAAGTATAGATCGTTATGGGAAGGGGTTGGTTTGAAAGCCTATTAATGATGTGTGTTGAGGGAGGTGATGGTGAGTTGAGAGTGGTTGCTTTTGAATCTGTGTTGAAATTCTGGGAGCAGTTATGGGGTTGGAAATTTTCGTATAGAATTAATTCTATAGCAGTTTACTAATAGTGAGCAAAGCAGAGAGATTTGCGTGGCATGTAGGGGAGGGCGGAGTTAGGGTCTTTTTGGCAGGTCTGGAGTTTTGGAATTATGAATGCTTTCTTCCAGATTGGGGGTATGTAGTTGAGCTGCCATGATTTATAGGTTGTGAAAAAAAGCGGTTTTTTTTAAATTGGTTTTTTTTGCAAAAAAAAACTGGTTTTTTTTTAAAACAAAATAGTTTTTTTTTAGCTTTTATCTAATTACCTCTATTTTATGTATATTAAGGTGTTTTAATTACCAATTACCCGTTTTTTTCTAGGCCTAATATTGACTATTAATACAGATTTTATATATACAGCTATATATATATATATATATATATATATATATGATATATATATATATAGATTTTTATATAATATATTATATATATATATATATATATATATATATATATATACGTATATCATTATATAGTAATATTATATATAGTATATATATATATATATATAATTATATATGATCAAAAAAAAAGGATGGCTATTAGACAGATGGTTGGGGGTGTCGGAGAAATGAGAATGGTAGGAAAGGTGATTGATTCTGTTTGAGGAGAGAGGTATGTGGTAAAGTAATACTTTCTTTAAACCAGGGTTGGTGATTCATAAGAATACTAGAGTTGATGTAGGTAAAGATGATGGTATCGAAGTGAAAGTATGATTTTGATTTTGTGTTGGTGAAGAAGGATATGTTGAAGTATATGTTGGATATTAAATCAGTGAGGTGTTTAGAAATTGGATTATCGGATCATTATGATTGTTCTAGTAAAATTAGTTAGTGGGGACTTGGACGGAGAGGAAGGTGATACGGAGGAAGAGGGTAAATTAAGAGTGAGAAGAGCTTAGTGAACAAGGTAATAAGGATAAGTATGTACAGAACGCTCGGGCAAGTAATTCGTTGAATATGTGAACAAGCTGAAAGACTAAATAAATTCTGAAGCATTTTAGCAGTGCAAAAGAAGTATGTGGGTGTGCTAAAGTAGGAAGTAAAGCAATGCTACAACCAGTGACGTAAGAGTTTGGTGGAGAATGAGAGGTGATCAAGCCCGTTAAAAGTAAAAAAAAGGCGTGTTTGAATGTTAGAAAGCAAAGATGAAGTTTCAAAAGAAAGCATGCTTGCGAATTATATAGGCAGAAAAGAAATGCTAAAAAAGATTTGCATACTTTAAGAGAAAAGAAGAGGTTAATGAAACAGTTTGGGAAGCAGGGATGATATAGGGACTAAAGCGAATAGAAGCTCTTCTGGAGGTAAGCAGCGAAAAGGTTAAAATTTAGAATCACAGGGGAACTAGCTCAGAATTTAATAGAATAGGGATGGTGTTTTGTAACTGATGAATGGATGTGAGGGGAGTGTGAAAGAACACTTCGAAAATCTGAAATAAGAGTGAGTAGTAATGAAGGTGATAGTGACTGTGTGTGGGTTTGATGGCGCAAGAAGGAATAGGTATTTTGGGGCATGAGGTTATTAGCCAAAAGAGAGGAAAATGGTAGAGCTGAGATTAGTGAGAAATGGTAAATCTTGCAGTGTATAGATGAAATTACTGGTGAAATGTCAAAGAACGGAGGCAGCATGGTGATTGATGGATCTTGAAGTTGTGTAATAAAGCGTTTAGGGAGATGGTATAGTTCCGAGGATTGAAGGAGAGCAGTAATAGTACCCTATATAAGGTAAGGGAGAATAAGAGGGAACTTAGAAATTATGGGAATTAGTTTACTTGAGTGTTAGTAGGGAAGATATTATGTTGTATTTTGGTCGCCAAGGATTGCGCATGAGTGATGAAGGACTGATTGGTGAAGAAACAAGGTGCATTAGAAGTGGTAGAGGATGTTGTGGATCAATCTTTACATGAAAGCACAATGATGAGAAAATGAGTGAGATGAGAAGAATTAAATTGTATTTTAAGTTTTATGGATTTGCAACACTGGGGTATTGATAGGGTTATTAGGAAGGCTCTATGGCAGGTGTTAGGAATATATGGTGTTGGTGGTAGGGCTTCTGAATGGAATCAAACGGATGTATGACGATAGTGAGCGTGTGTAAGAATAATATGGGTGTCAAAAGTGATTGCCGTTTAGTATATAATGCGGCAGTGAGGCACGGTTTGTGTTATGTCTAGTTGGTTATTCAATTTGTATATGGAGTGGCGTTCATGAAAGAAATTGAAGGTGGGCGTGACGAGGAAATCGGTGTTAGAATGATGGATGAGTGGTGGAGATGAGTGGTAGGTGCCCTACCCTATTAATATGCGAATGATTCAGGTTTGTGTGGCCAATATGAAGAGTTGAAGGCAGATGATCGTAGAAGAGATCTGGCAGGGTGCCTTGTAAAAGGAGGGGTTTTGAAAGTAAACGTAGATAAGAGTTAAGGTTATGGTTGTGAGTGAGGGACAGTCCTCAGTGTGAAGTGTTAGATGGTTGGTGAGCAGCTGGACAAGTGTCTGAGTTTAAATATGTGGGTGCACGGTATATGTTTGATGCCAGGAAGGTGGCTGGTGCCAATAAATCGTTGGTGGATGTATAGGGACTAAGTCTTTAGAGTGCTAGGGGTCTTACATGATGGGGTATGTTGTTACCTGTTGTTATTGTATAGTAGTGAGAATATGGTCTGGGAATAATAGGCATAGATCTAAAGTTCAATGTGTCAGATGGACAATCTTAGGGTGTTAGGTGTGAAAAGAATGATAAAATGAGGAATGAACTTATTAGAGACAGTTTGTTTGGTGTGAAGAATGGGGTAAATACAAGAGAGAATAAATGAAAATATGTAGAGATGGTGTTGGTCATGTATATGGAAAGGATGAATTTGATAGTCCGGTATATATATATTTGGGGATGTATAGTGGCGTAGTGATGTTGGAAAACCGACGTGCTGGGAAGACGAAGAAAAGGTTTGAGGATGAGTAACGAATGCTGGAAGGACCGGGAAATGTGAGTTTCGCAGAGGCGAGAATACAAGGTGCATATAGGAGAGTATGGGGGTTGTGTGAGGGGTTATGGTTGTGGCCCACCTGGGCCCAAGGGAGGAACACTGCGAATTTACCTAGTGAGCGTCCGCCGCAGTCTGTGAAGCTATAGGGTGGATTTTTCTAACTGTGACGAGTGCCTTACTAATTAATGGTCAGAGGGGGGGGGGTAACAGATATCAAAACGGATCTTTAAAAAAGATGAGAGAGATCAGATGAGAGAAGGTATAAGAGACAGAGAGATCAGGGGATGAAGGGGGCGGCTGTGCTTTCAAGTGGGCTTATATAATATATATATATATATATATATATATATATATATATTATATATATATATATATATATATATTATATATATATATGATTATATATATATATATATATATATACCGGTATATATATATATATATATATATATACTATATATACTATATAGCATCTGTATTTTTTATTTATATAAATAAATATAAGAGATATTGTTTATATTATATATATATATATAATATATATATATATATTATATACTATATTATATTAATAGTTATAATTTAATCAATAATAATTAATATTAATATAATAATAATAATAATCAGGATCATGTGAAATTGTAATAGTTATATGCCCTAGAGCACAAATAAAACTTTACTAAGTACTGAAAATCTATTTCTTATACTACTTTGCCAGACTCTTTTTAACTGGATGTGTCATTTACCCTGTATTTTTATGCTACGAACCCTTAGAGAAAGCACTGTTGATGATACATGACAGAAAAGAGAAAAGAATAAGTAACTTTTAAAAAAAAAGTCAAAGACCAGTATCAAGTAAAATTTGAGAGAAACAAGATGAATAGTGTTTTACTGAGTCAAGGGAAGAGGCGTTGTATATTTTTTAAAGAAGAGAGAAAAGAGACGGATGATCGCAGGAGTGTGATGTTGTGTTATTCGAGTAGAAGAAAAGAGAGAAGAAGACGAGAGAAGCAGAATTTTGATGATAGTTTAATACCCAACCCTACGAATGATTTATTAAAGATTTCTATTGATTAGGAGCAATTTAATTTAAGAAGACCGAAATTGTTTAACAGGCGAGATAAGCCCCATTAAAAAATATCTAAAATCCACCTCCAAAACATTTTCGCGAAACCCAGAAGGCTATTGAAGCACCTCACGCCAAGATGATAGTAAGAGATTAACTGCAGCAGAGAAGAGAGGAAACAGCACGTAGATATGAAGAGAGAGAGCAGAGTGAAGAGGATAATATAGGATGTATAATATCATAATATATATATATATATATATTTGTCACCATTTTCATATATTATCTGTTTGATATTGGGATTTTTTATATAGAAATATTTATATATATATAGATATAATCATGTTATGTCAATTATAGATAGTAATGGATATAAATATATAGATATATAGATATAGATTATATATAATTATATATATATAGTATAGAGAGAGAGAGAGAGAGAGAGAGAGTATAACCGAGAGGAAGTAGAATGAAGATAGTTAGAGAATGAGTGAGAAGATAGTATAATAGATATGATATATATGTGTAATATAGATATATTATATATATGATATATAGTATATATATATCATAGATGTAATAGTGAAGTAGAGTAAGATGTGAGTGATATGAAGTGATAGATATTATGAAGTGATAATAGTAGAGACGTATGAGACGAGGAGAGAGATGACGTAGAGTATGAGTAGATGATGTATAACGTGAGAGTAGTAAGGTAGATAGATGATAGTGATATAATATGAGTAGAGTAATAGTGATGTGTAATATGAGAGGAGTATGTAGTAACGATACGATATTAGAGTAATGTGAAGGAGATGATAGAGAGTGATAGAAGTGAGAGAGAGTATTAAATATAGGTAAGAATAGATATATTGATATAAGTAGAGTGTATGAGAAGATAGATGAAGTAGTAGTAGAGTATATAGGTAAAATAATAACTCTTATGCGATCGTACTATATACTCAGTATACTCATGATTCGTGTGTAAATAATATATCATATTATTATTTACTCTCTCATTTAGTAAATCCCTTAATATATACAGTTATTTATATTAAATAGTATTAGTAATTAACATACAAAATATATGGTTAAAACATATTAATATTATTTGGATAATATTAGTTTATTTTTTATAGTGCTAATTAATTACCTTTTGTTATATAGTATTATGAGACTATATAATTATACTAAATTACTAATATAAAATACATTTATAATATCTATATATAATATATAGTGATTTATATAAATAAAGAAAAATAAAATAACATAACTACTTTATCTTATATTAGAGTAAGTTACTCCTTATGTATAAAATCTCATATACTTGTGTTGTCTTGAATGATTATGAGTGTGAACTTATTCGTAGTACATCATTCATTAAAGAAAACACGACTAATTTACAGAGTGCTACAATGTAAAGTTATTCGATTACTTATTTTCTGTAGATACTATCTAAATTTTGTGTATAATTATTGCAAATAAAGTTTACTTATAAGATATTTCTTTGTATTTTATGCCTTCTAGAAATAATACAAATAATAGTCGAGTTTAAAGCATGGTGAAAGATTTCTACCTGCAGCACATTTTACAAATATCAATACTTATGTTCAATCTTTATCAAAGAGAGCTGTTCTTCTTTATTACAACTTGTAGGAATGTTTTTCGAATTTAAAAATTCGCTGTGATACACAGTTTTACTTTTAGTTTCTTTTTGCTTGAGTTTCCAGTACTACGTAGAGTTTAGATTCATTAACTTGTCTCTTGCATTTATTGTTTATCTAGAATAGTCTAGTAGTTCTGCAGGGAGAGAGTAGTATATCGTTCGTTTTTGCTTTAAATAGCATCAAGTGAGATTTTATCCTCTCTAATATTAATGTTATTTCTCAAGGGCACATAGCCTAGTAAGAACTCATTATCTCTATTATAAACAATGTATTCCGAAGATAAAAACATAAGTAGTGTAATACATAGATAAACACAAGATTAATGATAAATAATAAGTCAAATAAATAATATAATTAATATGCTAGTAACATGTATGCTTGTGTGTTAATAAAGAATATACTAGAGTTTACTTATATGTCGCACACATATATTCATATAGCAGTGCTTATTACATACTCGCGTGGTGTATAATATTATGTGAGAATTCCGGTGCAATTCAGGAATTTTTAGTTTATGTTTTACAATATAAAAAAATAAAAGTGAAACAACATATATCTTTATTATGAAATAAAACGCTATGTGCAGACGTAATCTGTTGTCAGTGAACTACATATAAAAAGGTTTTTTTTTTAAATATATTCTTTTATAACCATATAATTAAAACCTTCGATTTTTTGATTTTTCTTTAAAAATAAAAATTTTTAAAATTTGTAATTTTCATATAAGGGTCTGTGTACGAAAAATAAAGAAAAATTGTATAAAATTGATCACCTACTCTTTGATAGTACAGATTTTAGCTATGATTATGGCACTGATGGTTGTCCTCATATACCACTATAGGGTAATAGCATGGAGTCGGTTTGACTCGCACATTATCTGATAGAGTTATCTCTTAACATCCGAGCAGCGCTCGGTGTCAATTTCAAGATTCTCCATATCATTCTCACTGCCACCTCCCGCACTCCCCCCCTCTGCACAACTTGATTACTGATCGTGTGAGAGAATGGTCAATAGCTAGAGAGCTGTCCAGACGTGACATTCACACTTATATCAATCAAAAAATATACTGCACGTCCTCAGACTCTGCACATAGCAGCCTTATTCATTCCATTACTTAACTTTTCACTTGACACGCTTACCGAGACGGCAAGCTCATTTCATCGCAATAAAGTTGCTAGACCAAAAATAGCGGTTATTCCCCATTCTACTCATTTTATTTTTTACGGCATCTTTACCCTTTGTTAAATCGCCTCCCCCAAACAAAAAAGGTCTCTACTTCTTTTTTTTTGAGGAACACTTTATTATTGAACCATTAATATAGTTATTTATTTTTAAGTTATTCTTACACATTCTACATTTATTATCTTGAATTGTTCGCAAATAGCATTGTGTTACATAAAACATATCTAGAATCTAATTCTGATATTTGAGTGTGTATACGTTGTTGGGCATCAACTCATTATTTTAGACTCTGAGGATATATCTTGATAAACAAAAAAAAGGGGCCATCTTTATATGAAATCAACCGGTTGATGGTATTAGGCAACATTCGCCACATCTATTCAATTAAATAATTATCCATAATTTACATTATAATTTATCTAGTCTGAACGAATAATAGTTGGCCTATATCATTTAGAATATTTTCATATAGTTATCTTTAGGGTCCTAGTTTATTGCGTTATGATTAATCATTAAAAGATTAAGGGATAAGTGACTATAGTTTATTAACGGAGATAACAGATTTTTCTGTGTATACATAGCTAACTTGTCATAACCTAATTTAATTGTGGGTTCAATTAATTTAAAAAATAAATAAAAAAATTTTTCATATTTTTAGAATAGTGAATCAGTTAGTTGTAGCTTATAATATTTATAAAAAGAGTTTTGATAGTAGTTTAATTATGTATCACATTTTAGGATCTCACTCATAGTTAACAAAGAACATTTATCACCCGAAATTTATTTTAATTGAAAACCTTTCGGCCATTATTCCCCAACGCAATTAAAATCAAATATATATAATATGAAAAATAACAAAAATGATACCACTCATCTTTAATAGTTGTATATCAATGGATTAATCAAGAACTTTTAACCAGCTCTTATTCCAATTATAAGTGTGAATGTGAAAACAAAAAATTATTCTTCTCTCCTTCTATAAATATGGTTAATAAATAATAAAACTTAAAAAAATTAAAATTAGAAAGTAAAAAATTTTTTTTGAAAAATGTATTAGTGCGTAAATATTCTAAATAAAATATTAAAATTTAATTTGTGATATACGAATAGTGAAATATTACGCATGTAAGAGGGTCAGGCAGTGCGTGTGTGTTAGAGATAAAACAAAAAAATTAAGCCTCCTGTAACATGCCTTAAAAAAATATTATTTTCACCAACAATAGGCATTAAGAATTAAAATCAAAAACTAAAATACTAATAATATATAATATAATAAATAATAATTAAGTGTAGGCCTCGTATGTTCATGTTATTAGTGCCTCACTACTTAGTATCAGTTTATGGATAAGATTTTGTAATTCTACATAGATTTTCTCATAGTGTTTAAAATTACCCAACAAAATATTATATATTACATAATCATGACTTATATCAGTAGGGCTGAAAATGAGGATATCACTTAAACCTTTTGAATCGAATATTATTCAATTATTAATATTGTAATAAAAGTGTACTATTGAGTATATAGATTTATTTATGAATAACTATTTGAATGGAGGACTCTGTGTAACTATTTTTTTACTCCATAAATGGAAGAGCTAGTAATACATATATAACATATCTCGTGAATATATATTATATTATCACTTATATAATATATTCTTTACTATCTTATATTATACAGTATATATATTATATATATATATTATAATATATATATATATATATATTACATATTATATATATTTAATATAATATATATATAGATATATTATATATATATTACGTATATATATTATATATATATATATATATATATATATACGGTATTATATTTATATTATATAATATATTTATATATATATATATATATATTATATAACTATAATATAGATATATATATATATTATTTATATATATATATATATATGATATATATAATAATTTTCAATACTGATTCTAATAAAAAAGTTCTTAATTCTGATGCCAAAGCAAATAATAACAATTACTTGCCAAACAGCTGACAGATAATTTGTTAAATAAATTTATTAATGCATATTCAAAGGTTATTAATTTTCTAGTACTGTCTACATAATAATAGAATGATTTGCTTTTAAACTGATAATTTTATAACTTCACATTATTATGATATTATATGGCCTATTATATTGAGGGTTTTGAAATTTTAAGTTTGAGATAATGTTTTCCCAGCTTTATGTAGTATTTCTGGAACGGTAATTGTGGAACCACAAGTAAGCATAACAAAGAGCAAATTTTTTTTTTTTTATGCATTATTTTAAAAAATATTTGCTCCTACCCCACTGCATGATATGATTGAAAAACTTAGTGTCTACAGCATAACTAATGGTTTATGGCTTAGGAGTTTGATAAACTCAATTACAGGTTATTGATTATGATTTATTAAGATTAGATTTACTGTAATCATATATTATAATATATATATATATTATAATATATATATTCTATATATCATATATTATATATATATATATTATAATATATTATATATATATGAGCCTCGGGGGGTGACAACCCTCTGCCGGTGAAGCTCGCACCACGGTTCGACTCTTTAGGTAGAAGGTGATTCGGTCCACTTTCTAAATAAAAATAAAAAATAATAAAAAAATAATATAAATTTTTTTTTCGCTATTTTATACTTATATTAGTAAATTCTTTTATTGTAGAATCATATTTAAATATCTAGAAAGTATATTTATATTATTTAAAATAATGTATAGAAATTAGAAAATACGTTGTATGAATAGAATACTTTTGAACATAAAATGTGATTTTTTTTTAAACCTTCGTCTTATTAAATGAAAATATGTGGATCACATATAACTTAATATATAATAAGTTATTTAAATCTTTCAGTTAATGTGGATAATTCGCCACAGATCGTGCGTTAATTAGGTTCAGTGCCTTTTAACTGGCAAAAAGTAATCTTTTGTCAGATTGCTTAACGGGTGTGTGTGGTTAGATAGTTGTGCAAAAAATCGGGGTCCTAACTTGTTTAATCCGGTTTCACCCGCCGTGAAATATTAATTTGATGGGTTACCCGGTGGCTACGGACACTTATTGTATGGATATATAAGATTACATTTTGAGTTTAGGGACCTAATAAGTCTCAGGTTATAATTAATCTTTTTAGTATTATAATATACTATATACTATATATATATATCGTTGAACTATAATTTTCGTTATTTTTTTACTGTATATTATCATTTTAACCTTTCAAAGATAGGAATTCGCAATACTTGTAAATTACCCTGTACTACATGAATGCTCCTAAATTATCATAATTATTAAAATAATAATTATTTTAAAATTATAATTGAAGGATGTTTCAGGGACTAGAGAAAAAACGAGTTCAAAAACAGTAGTAAAATTTTTGGGCGGAGAGGGTGAATCGGACCAACCTGTATTATGATTTGTGACTATGCGGACCCTTTAATATTATCATGGATAGACATATGGTGCCTTTGGTTGGCGCAAATTTTAATAGTGATGAAATATTTCACTTTCAATCATCCCTGCCGGTTCAAAGTCGCCTATTAAGTTGATAACTCTATACGTAATACAGACCGAATTTAAACGAAGATTGGTCTCTCCGCGTCACCCCCTCAATAGCAATCTTTTGTGGTTGCCAGCTATCAACCTCTTTTTTTTTCCACTGGTAGTACAGGTCTCGAACTCGGGCCCGTATAGTCGTGACATAATCACATAACAAAAACTATATAATTAAAATTTATGTGTATATTCTTTTAAATATATATAAAGATTGTGTAGTTTTAAGTATTTAATATACTTATATATTCTTTTATGTCGCCTCCGATGAGATCAGCCTTGACCGTGAGAGGGTGTTTGAGTAGTCGGTGACCACCATTTGGCGGGGGCTGTACTCTGCACCATCTGGGTTTAATCGTCTTTACGGTATCACTTTTCAATGTTGAATTTAATAATGTATATAGAAATTACATATGTAATCGAACTACAACAAACGTGATAAAACAAATAATTTTAACAAATAACAAAAAAACACACTCAACGGACCAAAAAATTATATATCATAAAAAATATGACACAACTTATTTTATGAACTCGTTAAAAAAAGTATTTTTTTATATTAAAATTTACATTTATTTAAAAAATTTTCACTTAATATAAGTAAAAAATTCCACAATTTTATATGTGCATACATTTTTAATTAGGCAGGAGAAGATCTTGAGTGGAGTACGTTTATAAAAAGTCCAATAATAATACGTAAAATACGGAACCAAGTCCACAACCAACCATACTCGAAAAAGTACACAACCCTGAAAGACAGAAGCGCGGATGGTGGACAAGAGACCAAGTTATACATCTAAAGGTCCGCAGTCACCATCCGGCCCGACCGTCTATATCTTAATAATATATTATTATATATATATATACTATAATATATTATATATATTATTCTATATATATATATATATACATATCTAACAAAATTTATTATACCTGACTTATAGGCTCCTACAACCAAAATGTACTATATATTCTATACATACAAATAAGATTTGGGGAACAAAAAATTTAAAAAATAAAAAGGTAATTTAAGTCTAGATTAGAATGAGGGCTAGGACTAACAGTACTCTGCAATATATTAATAATTTTTTTTTTTATAATTATTTTTTTATTTCTTTCATTCACACCCCATATTTAAAATGACAGTAATTGTTACCAGCACGGGTTGTTCACCCGATTTTATAAAAAATCCGCCAGGAATCACTCTAAAAAAACCATAATATGATAGAATAGTTGAAAACGAAACGTTGTCGCTCTCTTTTAGAGGGGGGAAAAAAAAAAAAAGTTACAAGCCTCTTCAAGATTGTTAAAAATCCCATAGAACTTTTCAATAATTGATCGATTCAGGTTAGGACATAAATTGAGATACTCTGTCGACACAATCTGGTAACTGTCTACCAGGAGAAAAATCTATTTTAGTGTTTAAGCCTATCATAACGCTGAATAGGATGGCCCTAAAACGAGCACGAGGCCCCCCCTAATTTTTATTATAAGAAAGTTTATGGGAAAATTTTAACCACTTTGAATGGCTGTAACTTTTTTTCCTAAAGAGACTGCCGATTTTCGATTTCACTAATTCTTCATTATTAATTTTTTTAGAGTATATCCTGTGATTTTCAAAAAAAAATTTTTTTGTTTTTTTTTTTATTAACAAATCCTATGGGGGTTTTTACAAATCTTTCGAGAGGGCTGTAACTTTTTTTCCAGGAGCAGCGACGGATATTTTCGTTTCACTATTCTTTATTATTTTTTTTTAGAGTATGTCCTGTGATTTCATAAAAATTATCGGGGGTGACAACCCTCTGGGTAACAATTACCAAAATGACAAAAAAATGCTGTCAAATCTCTTTTATATATATATAAATATATTCCTTCTAAAAAAAAATTTTTTTTTTTTTTTTTAAATTTAATTTAGGACCCATTAATTTAGGTTATGACAAGTTTAGCTATGTATACACAGAAAATCTGTATCTCCTTAATAAAACTTATCATAACCTTACTTATTTTCAAACGCAAAAAAAAAGTAATATATGAAAATACTAAATAAGCTAACGTTGCTTATAAATATATTGTAATTATGATAATTATTTATTAATATGTGGCAATGTTGCCTCATAGTCATATCAAAACACTGATTACTTTTAACAAAATATCAATATTTTCAGCCTATGCTAATCTAGACAAGGGGTCTTCAAACTAAGGTCTATGGGCCAAAACTGGCCTGTGAGGAACAGGGTTGTGGAGTCAGAGTCGGGGAGTCGGTATTTTTGAAGAGTGGTCGGAGTCAGCAATTTTGAAAAGGGTGGAGTCGGAGTCAGTAATTTTGAATAGGGTGAAGTCGGAGTCTGTAATTTTCAAGTCAGTAATTTTCAAAAGAGTGGAGTCGGAGTCAGTAATTTTGAAGAGGTCGGAGTAGGAGTCGTAAAATTTTTGAACCGACTCCACAACCCTGGTGAGGACAACCAATCAGGCCCATAATAGAATGCACTGGTTTTATCTTTAAGGCACTTTTAATTAAATTAAACACACAATTAAACTCTGTATTTTCACTAAGAAACTATAGTCAAAAACTACACGTCGCAATATATTTTGCTTTTCACTTTTTCAATCACACTTATCCCTCCCAAATTCAAACTTTGCATATGATGAGCTAGCTAGGTCTTGGCCTTGAAACTTAGTAGGGGTATCACTGTGGCCTTTAGGCTAAAAAGTTTGGAACCCCCCCTGATCTAGACTATTATCAATAAAAATAACTAAACCTAGAGTACTGGAACTACAAAAATATAAATGTATCAGTCCCAGAATTTTTAAATTTCAAAAATCACCTTGTAATCAACTATATAACTAGTAAAGGCTGGTTAAACCCTAAGAATATAATTTTTTTTCTAAAGAAATATGCAAAAGCAAGAAAGCATTTATCTACAAATTTAAGCAGATAATAAGTAGCCTTATAACTGTAATTGTTATGATGGCATGACCTATTCACCATCTAGGAAACCATATTAAAATAGGGCTATCAATGTTAGACAAGTTTTGTTTGATATTTATAGTTCGTCATTTGAAAATTACTTTATAAATTTCTGATGTCAGCTATAATAATATAACACAAAAAGGTAAATAATGCCACTTAAAAATAAACAAAAACTCTTATTTTCCTATATTGTTGGTATCTAAACTTGAGATTTATGGGATCATGATAATAATTGATATTTTACACGATTATATTCGGCGAGTCGTTTAGTTTTTTTTCCAATCTCTCTTCTCTCCTCTCTCTTCTCTCTCATCCTCATTCTCTCTCTCTCTTCTCTTCTGTCTGCTCTCTACGTCTCCTTCTCCTCTTCTTCTCTCTTTCTCTCTCCCTCTCTCTGCACTCTCTTCCCTCATCTCTCTCTTACTCTCTTCTTTGTCCTGTCTCTCTCGCGTCCTTCTCCTCTTCTCTCCTCTGCTCTCACTGCTCTCTCTCACTCTCTCTCTTCTCCTCTCCCTCTCTTTTCTCTCTCTCTCCCTGTTCCTCTCTCTCTCCTCTTTCTCTCTCTTCCTCTTCTATTTCTCTCTCTCTCTCTCTCTCTTCCTGTCGTCTGGCTTGCTTTTTCCTTGTTGTCTGTTCTTCTCTGTCGTTTCGTTCTGCTCTCGTCCTCTCTCCTTCCTCTCTCCTTCCTCTCTTTCTCTTTTTCCTCCTCTCTTCTTCCTTCCTCCTCATCTACTCTTCCCCTCCCTGTCTCTTCTCTCTTTTCTCTCTTCTTGGTTTGTTGTTTTCGGTGGTGTTGTGGTGGTGGTTCGAGTGCTCCCTACTCTTCTTACTTCTCTTTTTTTCCTGCTTTCTTCTTTCTCTTCCTGCTCTGTCGTTTGTGTTTTGGCTGTTGGGTGTGGTGAGTTCTGGTGTGCTGTGTTGTTCTCTTGGTTCTGTCTTCTTTTTGTTTCTTGCTTCTCTCGTGTGTGTTTGTTTTCTTGGTTTTTGTTGTGTTTGTGTTTTTTGTTGGTGGTTGTGTGTTTTGTTTGTTGCTTCTTTGTTGTCGCTACTCTCCTCTTCTCTTCTTCTCTCTCTTCCTTCTCTCCCTTCCTCTCTCTCTCTCTCTCTTCTCCTCTCTCTCTCCTCTCTCTCCTCTCTCTCTCTCTCTCTTTCTCTCTTCTCTCTCCTCTCTCTCTCTCTCTCTCTCTCTCGTCTCTCTCTCTCTCGTCTCTCTTCTCTTCTCTTCTCTTTTTTTTTTTTTTTTTTTTTTAGATAAACACCACCGCACAGTAAATATTTCTACTATGCAATATGTATATATATATATCGATTATCGATATATTGATTTTTTTTTCATTTTGAACATCCCCAGATGGAACTAATTTTTTTTACGTCATACATCTATTCAAATGACAAAGGATAGTTTTGA